>JALDNG010000542.1:0-125354 GCA_024349245.1 Neodontobutis hainanensis
ATTGCCCTGACACCGATGATAATAGTTTTATGTCAAAAAGGTTCTGAATTTAAAAATCAAAAAGTTGGAATCTTTGAGTATTTCATTTTAAAATAACAAAATAATTGATACTATTTTGAAAAATAGCATCCAGGATTATATATAAATATTATCAGAATATAAAAAATATCAACGCTATTTTCTTCACAGAACTCAAAATTTTGAAAAGTATTTTATGACCGTATAAATAAAGTACTATGACAAAATATTTATGGAATTTTTCAATTAAAATTCAAATGTTTAAGATTATTTTTATGGTTAAACTTTTTTCCATAATGGTTGATTGAATTATATCAGACAGCTTTATACATCCATTAATATTCAGACTTCGCGGAATAAGGTTGAGTAACAATAACTCTTTTGTGTTGTTTTTATAAAAAAATGTAACTTCTCTTAAACAAGATTTTAATATTCAAGAAGATGCGAATATTTTTCATTTTAGTATTTGTTGTATTGAATTACTATTTCTTAATCTGTGCCCTATGCTCTGTTAAAAGATATCAACATATTCTCTGATCTTAAAAAGCTAACTTTTTGTCATTATCATCAGATAAAGAAAAGTATACTCGGATTTAATATTCAAATGTCTTTCTATCAAAGCTAAATTTTTAAAATTTTCTAATTAAATACAAAACAGACCCAATTAGTTTTTGGATTTTATGAATGCTACTTTATGTATAAAACGTAAATAATTTCCTTATGGGTTTAAAACATCTTAAATATATCATTTTAAAATATGGAATTACAAATCGAATTTTATTTTTTTTCATTGTTAAATAATAGAAAATGAATTTATGGATCTAGTAGCTTTTCAAAAATAAGTATATTGAAAAATTTCGAAAACATAAATATTTTGACATGCGCGTTTTTTGGTCAAAACTATGCGTACGCGCCCTTCCAAAATTATTTTCGATGATTTTGAATTTTTAACTACTTTCATATCGTTGTTAAATCTACATTTATCAAAAAATATTTTTATTATCTATTATTTTTTTAATACAAACAAAACAAAATTTAAAATTATTTCTTTTTATAAAATCGTGAAAGAAAGCAAATTAACCCAATTTCGAATTATTTTTATTATAATTTGTAATTTGGCCTGATGATGATTAAAGATAAAACATATTTATTTCTAAAAGATCAACAAAATATTTAAATTTAAGATTTT
Organism: Neodontobutis hainanensis; assembly: GCA_024349245.1. Classification (NCBI taxonomy): domain Eukaryota; kingdom Metazoa; phylum Chordata; class Actinopteri; order Gobiiformes; family Odontobutidae; genus Neodontobutis; species Neodontobutis hainanensis. Next base: position 1,208 of record JALDNG010000542.1, read on the forward strand.
GGCAAATTGTAAAAATTATTTAACCTATGATTCATTCACAAATAACTCTTAAAATAAACAAATAATTTAAGTTAAAATTTGTTATTTTTATTTTAAAGTTTTTTGCGTGTATTTTTTTGATTTTGTGGCATGCAAACCTTTAATTATTTTATCGATTATTTCTCATGTATTATGTACGTAAATAATTATTAATTTTAGAAATTTAGGTTTTTTTGAAACTATTTTTGTTGAGCTAGAATTAGTCCAACCTATCAGAGGATTTTCAGAAGAAAGATTAAGTTAATTTAACTTGTTCAGAGAGGTTTTGCTTTTTATGTTTTGCTCTTTCAACGCTTAATCATTGATTTTCCCCAAAATTTGAATTTAAATATAGAGTTTCAGAAAGTTAAGGGCTCTCCATGTCCATTTAAAACTACCATACCTTGTAGATATGTTGAAAATATGTTTTGTTTCTTATGAGTGGAGATTAAATTTTTAAATTAACATATTTACTCACATAAATAGTTACAATTAAAATAATAATACGAGAATAATGAAAATTTAATTGTATTTGTATTGTATTGAATTTAAAATCTGATCTTTTTGCTCTGGGAAGTATTTTTCAAGAAATACACCACTTAAAGAGTTTGTGAGATGATCTGAGAAGGTATTTAGTTTTCACGTAATAGATAATCTTTGATGTTTTCAAAACTTTTAATTTGTAAATTCACACATTTTTTAAGATATTCACAGATTACAATCAATTTTGATTCAACAAAATAGTTCTATGATGGTCAGACTTAAAGGAGCTCAATTACGAAATTTTCCTTGATAGTAAAAACAAAACAAAAAATAATTTAGTTCTATTGATTTATTATTCTTTCATAAATTTCTGAATGTCAACTCGATTTCCAAAACTCTTAGCAAAAATAAATTTTATCGTATAATCTTATATTTTTGATAATCTTCACAAACTCAATAAAAATATTTTGAACGTAACTCTATCCTCTAATTTTCGAAAAATCATAAAATTAGCTTTTACTGAAAAATAAAACGTTCACAAAAATATTCGATTCCTATATTAGCAGATTTCCCATGATGAGCAACTCAGAAATAGCTTGGATAATATAATTAAAACCGCGTACTGTCATGAATATTTGAACAAGTTATGTTCACCACAAAACTCTACCTAATGATGCGTTCGAGCATCATCAAAAAATAAACATACATCAAAATCATAAATAATATTTATAAGACCAATAAATATAAGTTTTTTTTTGTTTTACAAGAATAAATGTTGAACATTTCACATCAAGAATAAAAGAATAAATTAATAAAAAGGGAAAATGTCAATATTATAGTCTAATCGAATAACGTAATACTTGTGAAAATTTTTAAAGAATTTTTATCTTATTCTTTTCGAGTTAATATTCATGGATTATATTTACACCCAATTTAACAACTTGGAGGAGTACGTTTTTCATTTTATATTTAAAATTTCTGATAATTTTGTAATAATTTTGAACATAACATATTCTAAAGAATTTTTACTTGTTAAAACATCTTTTTTCAAATATAGTTACACATTGATAATTTTAATTTGTATCAAGGATGAAAAAATACCTGTATTTGTTGATATCATGGGATATTGCTTCATATGATTTAGAAAATACAAAACTGGTTTTGGAATAATTTTCACATTTAACAATCAAAAATAAAGTTTTTTTTCATTTCAAAAATTTATTACATGTTTGAATCAGACAAGAAACACCCATATAAATTCATCAAAATAGTTTTTGTGTTTTTCACTAAATTTGTTTTCTAAAATAAATTAGAATACAGCTTAATTATATTGTTTGACATGAAATATTAATATTCTCAAAAGTGTTGTAGTTTTCCGTTGTATAATATATTTAAAAAATCATAGATGCGTATCTCATTCAAAAACATTATGATTTGTGATATTTTATAAGATTAAACAATGAACCTGAAATTCTAAATTTCTTGTGTCTTTTCATATCTATTCAAATTTATTCTTTATGTTCCCAATCCTCAAATATGGAAATTAATTGTTATATTTTTGAAATACCTTTCAAATGACATAATATTTGTGTTTAACCAGTTTTTAAACTAACGTTCAAAAGTTTTATCTGTCTAGACCTTTCCAATACACAATAAATTTAACATTAATTCAACAAAGTTTCGTAAATTAAAAGTTAAATCTTTTTTATTGGATATTTAATGGATAAAATTATATTGATACAAAATTTTGATCTTGTATACTTTTAAAATCCTGTGTAACTCATCATTAAAAATTATGAATTTTGAAAATAAATAAGATGAAATTTATTAAATTATAGTATAATTTTAATAAATGAACTTAACTATGTCATAGATTAATTCTTATAAGTTGAAGATTGTTGATATTTTGAATTTTTATGAAATATAGATAGAATGCACAGCTCTATGATTCTATTAGGCAATTCATGAAATTCATGATTCTTGAATAATTCATTGATTTAAGAAATCGAAGTTTAATCAAATAATTAATGTCACAAAGTTTTTGAATAAAAATTAAAATTGTGACAACATTATCATTTGAAGAAATGAGGTCATATATCTCCTAATGAGTTAAAATATAATAAATTATTTAGTAAATTCGTCGATTTGCATTTTTAAAAATTTTAACATTTTTTTTTAAATTTAACTGATAAAAGCAAAACAAATTTTAGTTCATATTAAGAGAATACAGAAATAAATTTAAGGTTTTATTCTTAATATGGAGTGATGATAAATCAAACCTGGCTTGCGTTTAAAGAAGGATTTTCACCTATACGAACGCTCTTCACGACGGCTCTTCTTAGGGGTCATCGTCGTTCAACGCCTCTCTCCTGTAGAGGTTGTCCTCGTATTGAAAATTCTTGGAATTGTATTGTGTCAGTATGTGTGGAACGTGCACCAATATCAAGCCATGCCTAACCTTCGAAAAGCAATGGAATCATTACTTTTAACATTGCGCTCTTTGGGAAGTGTATAAAGGTATATTTACCTTTGTGATATGTAAAATAGATTGTTCGTAAAAATATTGTCGTTTTTAAAATGTTCTCTTTAAAGAAGATACATTTTTATATATATTAACTAAATAATGTTATTTTTTCATGACTATTTTCAATTTTCACTTTTAAAGTATTATTTGAAGCGAATTTTTCGAAAATGAAAACTATGTTAAAATTAATTTTTTTATCATTTTTTAAAAACTAAAATTTGGCAAAACTTAAAAACATTTGCCAACAATATAATGTTATAAAGTATAAAATTTGTTAAATTGTGCTTAAATACTTCAAACGATCGAATAAAATTTGGTTCATGATACGTCTTGATGAAAATTGCCCTTAAAAGGAAAACACAAATTTACAAAGTTTTGATTTAATTTATAGTGATGTTTAACGCTATTTATATATCTTTAATTATAACAACAAAATTATTTTCAAGTGAATCGAGAGAATCAGAATTTTACTATGATCAGAAAATATAAATAAATTCAATTCGTCGATATCCTTATGATTAAAAAATTCTGCTTAGACTATTATCCAAAATGTTTCATGAAATATAATACTGTTTATAAGCAATCTATTTTATAACACGTTGACCTCCTCTTATTATAAAGTTTAACTTGAATTCAATATTTTCACAGAGATTATAAAAGTAACCCTAATTTTTGGAGGTTTCGTCAAAATATCGTAAAGTTTTTAGTTAAAACTTTCATGATATTTTTTACATATGAATCGATTCATACTTACTTTAATGTCATATTGTTTGGTGTTTTAAATTTAACTTACTTACTGATGAAATAATTTTATATTGTTTTGTCTTTTATCGTGATTCCTTTAAACCTACGTATATAATAATGATATGGATAAATTTTCATGTGTAAGGTAATTATTCAAAAGGCGTATATTTCGTTCTTATACATGAATTATAACGGCATAATTTAAAATATTACATTTCTTAAACTTCAAAACAATTTAAAAAAATGAAAAACATATTGGAAAGACATTTAATTCCATTACAGCTTCTCGAATTAGGATTAAATTTTATGTTTTAGAATGAAAACATCCAATATTTTGAAATATCCATCTGAAAGATATTTACCTAAAATATTCAAAAGGATGAATCAAAAATTCTTCATCATCTGTGTTTGATTAATTATACATCAATGATCTATTTTAATTTTTCATGATGTGGCATATAATAGAAATTTTCTTGATATTTTTTAAGCATTGGACGTTGTTTTAAATTCAGATTCGCTGAAATAAGCATTTAGGCTCTTACTCTCTGCATGGGTTTTATAAAATATGTCAACGTTCCATTTATAAATTCACTTTTATATTTTGATATAAAATATTTAAATATGTCCTTATGCCTTGATTTTCTTGTTATATAAGAATTTTGTCATTTAAAAGTGTTATAATAATCATGTAAATCTAATGATATATTTTAATTTTTTATGGAAAGATGATAAAAAATACGTTATTAACAATCTCTTAACCACGTAGGAATTCCTTTTTGGAATATATATTTATAAATAACTGTCTAATATATGAAAATAGACTAAATTATTTATGTTTTGCTGTTAAAAACAAAACTATATGAAATACAGTTTTTATGAGGTTTGTATAAGATTTTTAGATGAATAAAAAGCCCTAATTGAATGGATAATAGTCGAAAGTAATTTTTAAAACATTATCCATTTATTATTGGTGAATATATCTTCCTTTTTCGAAAAATACAAAAATGGAAAAATAAAATTATTTATGTTTGCATATTTCAATTCTTTCTGCTTATTGGTGTCTGAAACTTCCTTTGGATGAGCTAACATTTAACCGTCTAAATATAATTTACTTTCAATTGAAGTCTTTTGATAGACGATAAACATAAAATGGTATGAAAATTCGTAAAACTGAATAAACTAATGCAATTTTTTAAAATCTAAAAAGAAAATTGTGATTAAAGATTTATAAATCATAGGATACCATCATATGTATCATATTTGATAGGATCTAAGACGATATACTTATGTACCTTTCAACTAACCATGGAAAAAAGAGATATTTGCAGAAAATTTAATATTTTTGCAAACTATATGAAATTTTACAAAATCTATGAAGCTTATCATGTTAAATTTCATTGCCAATGTTTCCTATTTTAGAAATTTTGATGGTTCTCATCAAGAAAATGTATCTATTTGGAAGGTTACCTTTAACTTATTAACAATAATCAGTCTATCGACGTTTATTCATTTTAATGAATTCGTGAGCATATATATTTTTGAGTAATTTTATATATAAAGCTACGAATTGATCTCTTTTAAAATTAAACTTAAAGATAAAGCCAACCATGACTTAAATTAACCTAAGTTGAAATTAAAAAATCCGCGAACTAAAAAAATCATATTTATCTTTTTAATTTTATTTCAATATAGCTTCTTCTGCTTTTGAGGAATTAATAAATATTGAACTTCCAAACATAATATAGATTAAATTTACAATAAATTAATGACTATATTTACAATTCGACATCGAATTCGATTTATGGATTCGTTTTACGGAATTAAATTGTGAGTTGAAATGAAATTGTTTAACAAATTTATAACTTAGAGGATAACCTTCTATTTTCATTTTATTTTTGAATAAGAGTTGAAAATTTTAGATGATCTAAAAATTTCTAAATCAATTGTCCTCTTAATTTTAAAATTAAAAAAATGAATTTATCGTCTGTTGACTATAAACCGAATTATTCGAAAATACATACGATTCAGGTTGTGTAATATATGTATGGACAATATACAATTGATCATTTTAGTTTATTGAGCACATTTTTCAAACTTATTAAGGGATATAAACTTTTCTTTACAATTCCAAGACCAATTAAATGGTTTTTCTGTTCAAATCAAAAGTGTTCCTGTTTGACATATAATTCATGGAAGTTGGAAGATATTATGGTGATCTCGACTTTTTCTTTGGCTAAATTAAACATACGCTCGTAAGATCACGATTTTATCCAGTAAAAACGTTGTTTTAACTTTCTATTCAATATTTTCGCAATGAATCTTTCAGGGATTTAAATTTTGATTTTTGTAAATCTAATTATGATTTAAAAAAAGTTTTTATAAATAACCCAAACATAATTTATTTGCAAATGGATTAGTTGGCTTTATTACTAGCTGGGTTAATGTTCGAGATTTACTGGTTTTTATGGTTGAAGGAAATCAAAAAATTGATTTATATCCGTAAATTAATTAAAATTATGATTTAGTGTGTTTTCGCATGTTTATGAAAGTTGAAGGGGTTAAATTTGGTAATATCCACTATGGCTAATTATAATTGTTTGATGAATTTTATTTTATATTAGATTTAGATCATGATTTTTTGAGCATGAGCGACACGTGTTGACATGATAACAGAATATATATAATCAGAAATAGTTAACTATTGATCAGTTCTAATGTTAGAATATTTGAAAATTTAACTATCATGAGGATTTTTATAGAAATCTGAATAAATACATTTTAAAACGAAAGTATAATTGAACAAACTGTAACTGTGCGAGTATTTGAAAAAATACACAAAGTTCGATGAGGCCTGCTCGTGATTAATTGTTTATTCTATGAGTAAAAGATATCATTTAATAGGAAACTAGTAAAATAAATATTAATTAATTTTATGAGAGCTATGCCGCAGCAATTTTTATAGTTTTGTAACAAAGAAGTTAAATTTTGTTACATAGTAAATTAATAGCTTAGAAACGCGAAAACATTATGAATACATAAAATAAAAACTATTTACTTAGATTTTATTATGTTATACGTATTTTAACTTGTATAACGAAGTTTTATTTTTGTTTGAAACGAGGTTTCTAAAATGATTGTATGCGCACGCGTCGCCCAAACTCAAACATTTTTAAGCTAGTCGTAACTTTTAGAAGGGTAATGGAAGATGTCAACCCTACTTTGATAAATTTAGCACTTAGTTTAACAATTTAAGAGATTGAATATATTATTCATTGGTTCATTTTGTTTTTTACGCGTGCGCATTTTCCCAAAATCATCATTTCTGGGATTTTTTATAGCCACTGAACTGTTTTTCGCATATATGCTAAAAGTCTTAGTTAAAGCAAACAACGTTTTGCCTTTAGCTAATACTTTATTTTTTTACTGAAATCTCAGTTCTAATGAATAAATGTATACATAATGAAAATAATTTTTCATGTAAACTGAACCACACACCCTTTATTGCCTTAAACTAAAGAACTTATCACTGCCTGGGTTCTTTCTCATTTCTATTATAATCAATGGCTCAGCAATTTTATCGATAATTAGATTGAAAAAACATATAAAAGTTATTTTAAACTCACGTAGTGAATAAAATACAATGAATTAAATATTTTTCATGCATCATTTCCTGTTTTATTGCAAATTTATAAACACATTTCAATTAAAACCGACTCAATCCGATTTTGGCCAATCGAATTCATGATTTTATACGATTCAACAAAATAATTTAAAATTCTTTAAATTGAAGAAATAGTCTTATTATTTGCCTTAATCTTAAAAGACTTTCAGTTATCTTAATAAGATATAAATAATATATATTATTTATAAAATCTACCTTATACATTAACTGATTCATTATTCATTCTCAAGAATGGGCATTGTAACCCCTTAAAAAATAATATGATTGCTATATTGCATATATTTAAGAAATTATTAAATTTATTTAACAAACCTAATTTCTTAATTTTAAATTTATAGCACACCAAAAATCAAACTTATGAATAATTAACATATTTTCATCTGTAAAATATTTATAATTTTACTTTTACGGATAAGCGACAGTTTTCTTTTGACAGTAAAAATATTTTTCATCGAATTTACTTAAAGGAGCCAAAATCATAGATTTTCGGTTCATTGATTTTACCACAACAATTTTAAGATGAAAAAATTGTACAAAAACGCCATGAAAACAGCTTTTTTGTAAATTATATCTCAATGATTTAAAAAGTAGAGGCAGTGATAATTGTATTTTTTTGTAAATTACTCAATTAAAATTAAAAAAAAATAAAGGTTAATAATAGAAACGCATTTAGTGGTGTTGCCTAGAGTATTATCAATCTGAGGTTTGTAGTTAAAAACTCAGGTTGAGCGTATTGCATTTTGTAATCTTTTATAATACTCCAGGTGTTAAAATTAGAAAAGATTTAATAAATCAAGTTATGCGCACGTGCCCCGTCAATTTCATGGTTTCTGATTACTTTTCACGTTTCACTGCTTTACATTCATTCAAAACTTGTCAATTATATTTTTAGATATCTCTAAGTATATTTTTTGAAATATATTAAGGTAAATAAGTTGATAATGAATGGAGTAGTTATAAATATAAGTTGTTTTTATAAATGTGAAAATTTATCACTCGTGCGTAAATATATGAAACGAAATTTTTCGACTATAAATTACAAACATTATCGTTATAATTCACGCATACATAAAATTTTTCGTTACGACTTGAGTTGAAAAGTAATTCACGACATTAAAGAAGATTGATCGAACTAAAAATGACACGAGACAACTTTAAGGTATGTATTCATTTATAATTTTAACTTGATTTGATGTTTACGATTTTAGGATGAAGAAGATGAACCTAGAATATCAATTTGGGATCCCTTATTGACAACCGAGGAAAGAGTGGAGCTTTTCAACATAAGATACAATGAAATTATGGATCAGATAAATTCAGCTCTAGAGTCGGATGAGCGTAGTGAAACCTCTGGTGTGGAAATGTAAGAGTCATTATTGAATTGCAGCCTTGACTCTGATGATATTGATTCCAGATCCATCACACATTCCAATGACTATGAAGATAGCTCAGATGATCGAAACATATTCGACAACGAGTTGAGTGAACAAATTTCGCCAAGTCGTCGGAATAACGCCTCACAAGAAGACAGATCATAACTTTTATTATTATAACATGATTAGATTATTTTGTCTTTTTCATCGAACGTTCAAATTAATTTTTGAAAAATCAAAAAAATCAATTTTTTTAATTCGTTACCAATTTGTCAATTTCGAACAACTCGGTCGATATATCTTTTCGTCTTAATTCGTGGATCTTCTTCATTCAATATTTTAAAAAGAACTGAATCTTTGTTTTGAAACATATTCGTGATTTATTTTAGTTAACATGACCAAATATTAAGTTAATAAAAGAACAAATCTATTTTATACATCTATTATTAATTTTCCTTGCAAGTGAAATAATTATTTATAACGGTAATAAATTTTCGTTATGAAAAGATAAAAACACTTTAGATGATGCTTTATGTTTTTTGAGTGTTTCGATTCTCAAACTCTACTGTTTAAGATATCAAAGATAAAATTTTGTAAGGTTCCACCGTTCATAGTTATTCATACGACAATTGTACTTGTGTGTCTGCCTGTAATATTTTCAGAACTGAAATTTTAAGCGATTCTACATTCGTTCACATTCATATTAGGTTTTAAAATAGTTTAAATAATTTCCATATTTTTGAAAGCGCCGACGTTTGTTTTTAGTGTGAGTTATACAGAAAGGAGTAAAATTTTAATTTAAAACAACATCGAAAATGATATATTTATATATGAAGTCATTTGCGTTTAAATTTACAATATTTATATCGATATGGGCAAAATGATCAATCTCGTTGGATTTACCAACACACATAAATTTACTTAGCATATTCCAGCAATAAAAATATTCACTCTTCTGTCAATTTAACTTGATTTGTATCTAATATGCCAAAAGTTAATGCGAATCTCTGTAAAATTCATAAAAATAAAATATTTATTCTGTCGCATGTTAAACGTGTGAAAATTTCAGACCAAATACCACCAAGAATATTGATATATATTTCTTTGAAAAAATTTATTGTATGTATGTCCTTTAAAATATCGCAGATGTTAAATATCATATCCAATTATTTTATAGGATAATCATTTGGAATATATTTTAGGATGAATTGGTTGAATGCCAACGCTTTTTTGAAAATAGTATTCCTATAAGTTTTGCCTTTCCTCAGAAATTGAGAATAATGTAAATTTTTAGCCACACATTAGAGTACATATGCCTAATCCTATCTCGTCTAGTATCTACAGAAAAGGATTCACGAATAGATATCCTTTGTGTAAATCTTACACATATAAATTCCAACTTTAATGTGCTTTTCATGAAAGGATTTGAGTTGTTAAGGTGGAGATATTTGGCAGATCAAATTATACTCCAGAAAATAGAAAACCATGGCGGAATTGCGAAATTCTTTAAGAATCAATACTCACTCATTTTACCTTTGAAGATATTTTAACCAGAATTTTCGATCGATGATAGAGCTTCGAATAAACTATCCGAATAAGAACAGCCCTCGTTTATAATGGTTGAAACTGCGAAAACAAATTGAATGTGATTTTTTGAGTTATATCCTAGTCACAGGGTTTAAAATATATATTTCTACCATTTAAAAATAAACATCTTAGTTTTTAATAGGTCTGATAGAAACTTATAAAAATTTGTATCGACAAGATATTCTCATAGTTTATACGAAATAACGTAAAATTGATTGAAGAAAACATAAAACTCAACTTGTAGACTTTTAATGCCCAATACTATCTGCCGATTGTGAATCAAATATAATCATTGAAATATTAAGGATGCGAATAAATTCTGTGATAAAGTCAAGTTTGCTGTTTCATAATTTTTGAATTGATTATCTATCAGGAAAAATAATCTCTTCCAAACAGCATATATTTCCATTGTCACTTTACAAATTTCATGAAAAAACCCATTTTTTAAAATTATTTGAAAACGTGTTCACGAGAACAATTGTTAACGACGCAAAATAATGACTTTCAAAGGTGAGAAGAAAATTTATCTTTAACTGACGACAAAGAATAAAACTATTTCATTTCATGAGAACATTTATTTTTGAGAGGAAAAATCTTCTGGTTTTTGCTATGAATCAAAATACAACGTTAATTGTATAAATGATGATTAAACTCTATCTTTGCTTAAGGCTTTACTTATAATCAAGAAATAACAACTTTTATGATTTGGTCTATCATTGAGTGTTTTTACAGAATTACGGAATGTTTAAAAGTTATTATTCGAAAGTGTTCAAGACAGCTTAAGAATTCATGTTTGGAAATTCTTTTCCGATTAACTCGGCAATATTGAAATAATGTCTTGTCTCAATATAAAGACTAACTGCCAGAAATTGGATAGTTATGTTGCGATTTTCATGGTATATGAGTCAAATTTCAACTCTATATATTAAAGCCATCGTTTATATTATATATTTATATAAACAAACACATTCTGAATATTGGAATGATAACATCATATTATTTGTATTTAATGTTAGAGTTATCGCACAAAAACAGTGTCAAACTTTAAAACTAATTTATGCATGCTTGTAGTGTAGGATGTATTTTTTATACGGAATATCAGATCAACTACTCCCTCCATTTTATTTTGGAATTAGTTAGTCCCTAATGTGAGTGCCATATATACAAATTTAGACTCAAGAAAATATATTTCACACATAGTTTTGATGTATAACAAAATTTACGATAGATCTAAATTTAATAAGTTTGAAATTCCATTCATGAAAATGATTGAGTTTCTTGCATTTCATTTGTGTGAAATCACAAAAATTATTTTTAACTAATTCATCGAAGTAATTAAAAATGGTTTGTTTTCTAGTTTTAACATTCGTGTTTTCTCATTTTAAATAAACGATAGACGTCAATTCCCACATTTAGCTTTCATGAAGCTGTCATATCACAGAAAATTCAAGTCAAACTCACTCAGACAGAATAGAAACGATATATTAAAAATTTCAACATGAATATTTTTAATTTTTAACTAATGAAACATTTACATGATATCAGATTAGCATATGGAAATAGACTTGTGATTTTTAGAATCCTTGACTGATAAACCACTTATTTTATTCATTTGAAAATAAAAACGATGAAATCATAAACAAATAATAGAAGAAAGTGAATGCGCTTTGTTAGAAAAGATAATACTTTCTCTCAAAATATTCAGATTAATTCCTATTTATTGAAATAAAGTTTTGTAAGATCAGACGTATAGACGGGAATGAATTGATTTATTGGATTTGTGATAAAATATTGATTGATTACTCGAGGTCAATTTTTATTGATTGCGTAGTAATCGTAAACGTTTACTTGTTTCTGAAATAATTATCCACGTTTTCTTATCAATTAAAAACATCTTAGTCTCTCGCACTGGCTTTTAAAGTGCCACAAATAATTTATATTTAGAGGAAATAAATGATGAAGAGAAGATTATATTTATCGATTTTAATTTATAATTTAACAACTCAAAAGTTATTATTTGGTTTTTTGATAAAAAGATTGCTTTTATAAAGGTAAGCGCGCCAAAATATATTTAATTCGTTTTTCACAACTTTCTTCAGAAGAGATAAAATGGTTATTATTGGATGTAAAATTTTACTTTTGTGTTTTTTGATAAATATTCAAAAACACATCACAAAAAAATATTTTATGTTTACGGTTTATATCCATCCATCTTCGTGTTATTTTAATTATAGAACAAACGATACGTTTTATTCTTTTAATTCACGCAGATTATATATTGAATGAATCAAAAACTGCATTTTTTTCAATTTAAATGTACTCTCAAGGCTTAATGTTTTTTTAAGATTTACAAAATGAGTGATTTTTATGATTTACATTTTTTGTTTTTCATCAATTTTATCATTTTGATTTTTCAAGACACTTAAATTCAAAATATTACAACAGATTTTTGGTGAGCTACTAAGAAGCATCGTGAAAAGGCAATATTGTCAGTTTAACCTAGCTTTTCTAAATATTTTTATAACGGGTATATATTTATTTAATATCTAATTTTAACTTGATAATCGTCAATGTAATATTATTGGTTATTTTTGTTCAAATATTTTCAAAATTAGAAATAACTTATCTTTCTTTAAATATTTGATTATCATGTTTCGAATTAACTAATATTAAGGTTATATTACTTAAACTAAATGTTTATAGTCTCGTGAAACTAAATCTGTTGTGATATTTCAATGAAAGTTTTTATAAATTAATTATAAGATTTAGTTTGAATTTATCTATATCAGCACCATCAAATGATTTAATTTTCATACAAGCGTAACAATGCAGAATTAACGAAAAAGCCTGGCATTTTCTTTCTCATTAATATAAATTCGAACGATTGCCTTCATTATTTTGAATGAGTTTATCTACCAGATGAGATCTTACACATGACATGCACGAAAGATGCCTGGGTTGACAATTTTTTATGTTATCAGAAAATTATTGAGGATATATCACATAAAATTGAGAATTTAATTGACTCATTCTCATACAGCTGTGAATTAAATTTATTATTTTTAAAAGGATAAAAAAATATTTGAGGAAATAGTTCACTTTAATAATACTACTGATCAGTTCTTCTTTTTAAGCAGGTTTACCAATATTCTTGAACGATGAAATGTCTTTGTTTTGTGTCATTAACTAGCTTATGAAAAAAAGTCATTTTAGATTCTTTTTAATTCAATTTTTATTTGAATATATTTTTTGTTTCATAAATTAGACTATCCAGCTCATTATTAAATAATAAACCTTTAAATTTTATTCAATTGAACATTTTATCAAATTTTTTATTTATCGGCTCTTATAATTTTTTTGTATCAAAACACGTTTTTTATAATTGTAATTGGTTGAAACCAAAAATAATACAGACCCCGCAGAGAGCACTATCGAAAACAACATTCAAAGTTAATTCGTTTATCTTGAAACATGAAATTTTCAATCATGATTTTTATTATTCCATCAATTAAACCCTGAGATAATTTTAGTCGATTTCTTCTTTGATGTCTCAATTTAAATTCTGCACTTAAAATATTGTCAATTTTAATTGATCCACAATTTGGTAAATTGATATACAAATTATGACATCTATAATAAATTTAATTTAAGATCTTATGGAAATTTAAATATCATGAGAAGTTATTTTCATTAATAGAACTTATAAAATTTAAAAGCTATTGTTTTTTAAGGAAAAAGATGAATGAAATGTCTTTAATTAATCATTTAAATTATCAGTAATCATTGATCACAATGGTTTTCGGATTCTTAAAAGACAAATATTCACTCGAAACATGTATTGGTCATGAATAGCTTGAATAAACTGAGTCATTGAAATAATATTTATGAATAATTATGAATATGAGGGTATGAAGTAACCTCAAAAGAATATATTGATAATACATTCTTGAAATTCAATGGTTCTTAAAAAATAGAGAAATAAACTTCATCTGACTTCATAATTTAAACCTGATTAAATTCCTGCGAATTTTTTAAACTCTCGAAACTCAACAGAATAATCGAGAGTTTAATATATTTTGAATAATTTTACCTCCAGTTGAGTTATAATTTCAAAAATGATAGTTATGTTTCTGAGTATCTGTGAATAAAAACAGGCTTTAATGTGACATAACATATATTTTGTGAAATTTTCCATCTTTGATTTATCATCGCAAACAAATTTTATGATAAATTGATAGATACAATGTATTACACGATTTTAAAAGCAAGGATTTGCTTTAATGTAAAAAATCTAAGATGTATACTATTATATCAATAAATATGCTTTTATGATATATTATTGTTTAAGTTTAATTATAAGTGTGAAAAATTTGTTCTCTTTACATGAAATACTTATTTTATTTCTAATTATAAAATATTCATTTTATATTTTAATATTTTTTTTTAATTGTGTGTCATCTTTTATAGTTCTAACAGTATTTATATGAATATATCTAATTCAAAAATTTCAAACGATATCCTTATATTAAAAGTATGAAAATTTACTTTCGATATCTGAATTCATAATGTCAGCATTTAGTGCACAACGTTGGCTAAAAATATCTAAATAATAGCGCTTTCGCTAATATTATTTCTGGTTTATCTTTCCTTCAGATTTTCTTACACTTTTTTGAGTCTAGCTGATTGAAAGAATTTCTTTTTTAAATGTTGATAAATAAAGTTCAAAATTTTCTAACTTCTGGGTTTATTTTAATAGCCAAGGGGAATAACACTAATATATGATAAATTGCCTTTTCTTCATTCTAATGTAGGAGATGTTTTTAAGTTTGCTTTAAAAATAATATTTTTACTTATAAATGACGTCTGTTTTGCTCTATTTTAAACTAACCATCAAAAAGAGTATCGGTTACTTTATTTTCTGTTGTTGATTATTCGTACTTATATTTTTTATTTTCTTAATTAAAGAATAAAAGAATTTCTGTATTTTCTTAGAGACATAAATTTCATCGAAAACAAAAGATTATTTGAATATTTGTTCATATAAATTACGTATTTTATATTTCTCTTTCAACTGAACGAATAAATTATTGTTCATATCCAGACATGATTGGTAACATTTTTACAAGAAATACAAATATACTTTTTTATTATTCTATTTGTGTTATTATAATTTTATGAAATTTATCCACATCCATTATTTCTGGCAAACATCGTTATTATATGCAAGTAGTTGTCGGTTTTACGTACTCGTAAACTATGATCTCTTAAATTTCCATTTTTTACTTCCTTTCTGACACAGAAAATTTCATAAGATGATCCATCTATTAGTTTCTGTGAATACTCATTGCTGGTTCCAATCATGTTCCCTTTTACATTAGATCGTCACACAAATTAAAACTATTTCCTCGAATAATATTTTCAAAATAAAGAAATGAACAAAATTAGGTGTTAATTTAAAAAATTTTAATTATTAACTTTTTGTAAGTACAATATTAAAAGAAAAAAGACATTTTTTTATATTTTCATCAGTTAGGGTACAATTCGCCGAAAATAAAATAATTTTTAACCCTTGTTTTATCTTTAAATAATTTTTTAAATATTTTTCAGTTTAAATTGAAAAAGAATACAAGCAAACTATTTTTTATTGATAAATTCACATTAAAATAAACATAAACAAATTAAAAATCATTAAACTAATTTAATTGAATCTTTTAGTTCGTCAAGAAGTTCAAACAGGCTTAGAGCACGATTTTGATGCAGATCCCACAGTCTTATTTTTTCATCCTGTTGGACGTAGAGGCGCTTCCTGGCCTTCAGCTTTCCCCCGCCAAGGAGTCTCCTCAACTCTATATCAGCATAGATCTAAATTTGCTTCAGACCAGAACCAACCTCCCAAAAACATGCAGTACTTTCATTTATTTTTTAATTTAGTTTCGAGTGGAAACCTTCCGTCGCGTTGTTTGTTCTTCCACGTAAATCATTAAAATGATTTCAAGTTTACCTGCTGAATAGACTTGTATCAGAATATGAGAGCCAAGTGTTCTCCATGTATAATTTAAACTCTAAAACACTTTCATTATCTTCTGTCGAAAGATTCAGGATATGATCCCAGGCAGAGTCGATGCTTTCCAAAGGGATTAATGGCAAAGCAGAGCATAAGTGGACACAACGTTTAAAATTTGTATCTCCATGATACATCTCCGTCAGACCTAAACTTTTTACCCGCCTCCAAATTGCTTGCTCGAAGTTGAAGTAACAACCACGAATTTCCGCCACTTGAAAGACTACACGAGCTGCATTAAATGCGGCTTACTCGAAATCAATTTGGATTCGATGAGAAGAAAAATCTGTTATTCTCAGCAAGCCTCTCCTTTACAACAGACAGCATTTGAATGTATGCTGTTTGGGTCTTACTCTTCATAAAACAGTATAGTAGAGAAAAACTTTGACCAGAAAAGACACCGTGCAAAATATAAATTTGGTAAAATGAAGTAGAAGAGAATTTATATGTACCATCCATAACGATAATGAGGTTTCGCACGTTTGCGAATCGTTGAATGAAAGTGGAATCTCCCAAAACTACTAACGCTTCATCACTAAATGAAACATGTGATAACATATTTACATTCTCAGAAAGAGAGTAGTCGAAATTTAAAGTATCACTTTCAAGAACAATTTCTATTGGTGCCACTTCCCTTTTCCATCTGTAGATCGACACTTTAAGAGTGTGGAAGGAGGGTAGAAACCGTGTAACATCATGAGTGTACGATTGCACAAGATCTGCCTTTGCACAATCATACATGTCTTGGGCCGGTAGTAGGGATTGCAGGTGACCATTTCCTTAATATTAGTGCGCAGTTGAGAAGAAACTATAAACTCATCGTCGTTAGAATGGTAGTGCGTACCATTAACACTTAACAATCTTCTGTTCAAAGAGACGGCAGTGACATTACAAGTGTCACTTTTGCAGTTCCAGTAACATTTCCCTCCAGATATTCGTTTTTTGATTCTGAAAATGAATCCATAACGAGTTAGAATTTCTTGTCCTTTTTCACTTCTAATCCAGCATCCTTTTTCCATTTTATCGGGAAATTTTTTTTATTTTCGGCGAATTGTTACGTCACGATTTTCATCGATCTAATGATTGGTATTTTATTACTTTATTTAAATTAAAAGAGATGATAAAAATCATTTGCTCGAAAAAAATATCCCAAGAAATTAAGTGAAATTTTAAAAACCGTGAATATTACGAATAGATCTTTAAATAAATCAATAATACTATAAAATACATTCGTTAGTTGATACTCTCTGTATAATAAAGTGGCGATATTCTAACAAGCTTTTAGATAAATTGATAATAGCGAAATTATACAACATAATTTCTTTTCGCGCATGTGTATAATATAAAATGAAATAATCGTCCGTATAGATTCTGATGTAAATATCAATAAAAGTCAAAAATGATAAAAAATTTTAATAGTTGTTTTGAATTATGTACCCACATAGTTTACATGAATATTTCTATTTAGTGACCAAAAAATTCAACAATTCAATCAAAAATTTTTGAATTTCCGATTTTATAAATAGTCTATAATTTAGTCGTAAAAATAAACTATAATTCAAGCAAATATAAAGAGACATATTTTTGTACTTTAAAGATCACATTTAACGTTTTTTAATGTATCTAACTCGAATATAACTCAAATAAAGAATGTATAAAGTTTATAGAAATGGGTTTAGGGTTATAGAAGTGCGATTGAAAAAATAGTACATCTGAAAATCTATCAAAAGAATTTTGTTACCAACATTCCAAAAAATTGCAAACTAGATAAAATATTTTCAAGATTTTTTGATACTCCATTCATGAAAAGGTGTTTATAACTGATATAAATGTAATAATTAATAAAAAAAAATTTTAAAGTTGAATCGGCTAATTTTTAGACCAAAACAATCGTCGCAGACTTTCGATGATTTATAATCAATAAAATTTTCAAAATCGAATGTTTGTTTGTCAATATCACAATCGAATTTTCATCAAAAACAACCAAAAAATGAGGGAAATTTTTTTTTAAGTTTATGTTTATTATTTTTATGTACCTGGTTTTGAAGCATATATTGCTCACCAAAAAACAAAATAACTTATAACTTTGCAATACATCAAATTTATAAAATTAAGAAAATAACTAAATATAGATAAAGGTTTATCTCTACCCGTGTCTCTTTTTTCAAGGCAGTTATTGAAATTCGACTCGCAGTGTAAAACATAATATCATAAATTCCGTTTTGAAATTGCAGAACAAGAATATTGCATTCGATTTAACACAAAGTTTGTCCCATTCATTGTCAATTCTCTTATACAATTCATTAACTTGGAGAAGACCTCTTCCTAATGATTCAGGAGTGGCATCTTTTGGAAGGAATTTTGTTTCTTAAAGATTGGGATCTTTGAAGTCTTCATCAACATGCTGGAATCTCACATTGTCATAGGTTAATGTATATATTTTTTCATTTATAGAATTCAGACAAGATCTTACAAAAGACATTTAAATATGGAGGAGTTGATTCCTTTGTGAATAATTGTTTTGTATGAAACAATGTTATTGGAATCGATTGCAAGAATCGTTCCTTAGTTTCTTCCCTTTGAATTCGTAAAAATTGGATCTAGTTTAGTTCCAAATCTAGACCACATATGTGTTTTTATAATGTGTGGATTTAACGAGAACTAGTCCATATATTTAATTTCAGAGAATCCTAGATGATTTGTACCATCGAAAGTTTAATATTATTCTTTCTTCTAGTTTCGTGTTATTTTGTATTCTGTGAATAGGTCGGGGTAACTTCCAAAAGTAATTCAATTTTTTAGCTATTTCCACATTGTATCACAATGAACAAAATTTCCAGAATGATGTTAAATGTCTGGGAATGTAGATGCCTTGCTGTCGTTTATCATGCCAGGAATAGTATCAATTATCGTCTGATGGAGTTTTACTGGTTTTCTTATCCGTTTGTTCCTTATTAATACAGATCCCGACTTTCCAAAACTGTTTATGCTGTGTCTGACAGTTGATTCCGGTATATTTAAAAGCCTCTATACTTCTCTCGTGAGCATCCCTTGGGCTGTAAACTTTCGAAATAGCCAAGTTTCTCACTTCGCTTTAAATCGAATTTCTTTTTTCATTTAATGTCAAAAACATATATGTCTTATAAACTAGTGATAGATAAATACTTATTTGGGGTAAATTAGTAGCGGTGATCTCATAACAGCTCATTTTCTCCCATTAACAGCGGCTAGTCGTGTCCTCTCATCATGACAACCTCCTTGACGTCTGTCCATGTTTTTGGGTGATTTTTCGTTGGTAAAACTCAAATATGTTAAGTGAATTATCATGCGCATTGTGTGATTATAGAGTGTTATGGTAAAATATGTCATTCAAAATTATTTTCAAAGTCAAACATATTCCATCATTATGATTCATCTTTAGATTTTCCTGATATAAGTGTCATATATGGAAATAAATTCAAATGCTTATTTCTCGTGCATTTTTAAAATTTTACAGAATTAAAAGTATTTTTTTATTTTTGATGCGCAATATTGACGGCAAAACCTGGTACTCTGTGTATAAAATTCTTCATTAGTTGGATTTTTAACACCCATATATTTCTGTGTATTTCTCATATATATAGTTTGAAACTTAAGATTTAAAAAAATTTTAAAATGTTTCTTAGAATTTTACACGATTTGCAAGTTATATTTATGATTCAATCAAAATCATGAAATTATGAATGATATATCAAAATATCTTGAGCAATATGTGCGAAAATTTCAAAATGATTTTCTTGATAGATATATTACTCAGAAAATTTTCGTGATGTGGAGGAGTAATTATATTTCATAAAAATGTTGAATATCCAGATTTAGGTTTCTTTATATTTAAATCATCTTATCATCCTACTCAATCTAATATACACTCAAAGTACCATAATTATAAAAGTGTGAACTTATTAAGATACTTATGTATTTCAGGAATATTTGAATGTGTTTCTAGACTGGAAGATGCAAAGCAGGTTATTTTAAAATAAACATATTTTCTTTTATTTATATCAAAGATAAAAAATAATTTTGACCAACATTTTTAGAGAAATACTTCTTACAATAGATATTCGTTTTATATTTTTTTCTTAAATCTGCATTTTGAAAATAAGTGAAATTACCTAAAATCTAACTCTCTGAGATTTTATTTATTCATTTGCACCTTGAAATTTCCCAAATAAATTGTTTTTTATTTCAGTGATAATTTAAAATTTCTCTTTGTACCGATTTGATATTTGTGAAGATCAAAGATTATTTAAATCGAATGCGTGAATTGAACAATTGAATTGAATTTATCTCTTTCGATATTTTTAATCACGTAGCCAGAAAGATAATTTTATGTTTATTTTTGACAAAATTGAATTGTGAAATGAATCATTATATTCGAGCTGAGATAGGTTAAAATGAATAGTTTATCGTGTTTAATTATTTTTATGAGATTTTTATACCTTTTTAATAAAATTATCTTGGAGCTTTTATTATCCTTAAATTAATTATTTGCAAGATTTTAACAAACTATATTTTTTTTAAATTAATGCAAAATACAGATAAAAATATTTAAGATTTTCTTGTTTTACGTTTATACTTGGTGATAAATTTAAGCTTGGCATAGTAATATAAATCTCTTAAAACTAACTTTTTAAAATAAAATATATTTTAAAATCTGTGGTTTTTTAACTATCATTTAAAGTTACATAAATTTTTATTTGTAGTATTCCACCATTTGAAATAAAAATTAAATTCTTTCGATATAGAATTACCTGGCATTTTTTTATTTTCTGTCATCTCAAGTGAGAACACATCTTGATAAATTCCAACAAAATACTGGTTCATGATACGTTTGAATCAAAAAATACACTTAAAAATGCAAAGTGAAATGTTAGTTTTAACAGATAAATTAGTTTTTAGTTAAAATACTAAAAAATTTATGTATGATCTACATCAATGATTTTTTCTAAGATGCATTCGAACTGCGAAAATTATGGAGATGATTGCATTAATGTAAACATTAATATCACACATAATTAAATTTCATATTTATAACAATCATAAAATTATTTTCATTTTTTTACGTTATATCGATAATCGGCTCGTAATAATAATTGATATTATTAGAATAATTTGAATGATTAAATATAAAGAATTTTTCCAGAATCTCCGACGATTTTTGAGTCAATGATTAAATCTGATTTCTAAAATTTTCTACTACTTGCACCATTTCAATATCATTCCCATGTGGTTACTACGACAACCACTAAATTATTTCAAATTATCGGGATATTTCGTTCTTGTAATGAACCTCAATTTAAATATCTGATACAAAATAAATATTATCATAATTACAATATAAAATAACTAAATCATTGTAACGAAAGAAAATATATCATTATAAAATGTAAAATTTTTATCAATTTCGAGTTAATGAAATATTATATTTATAGAATATTGTTGGGTTTTCTTTTTTGTATATTCAACATACTACTTGCATATACTATGTGAAAAATGGTGTAACATTTTTTCTTTTACACAAGTATTCAAAATAGGTTTTAAACTTGTTTTGGTTTATGTATTTAAAGTTTATTCAATAGCGAAGGTTAAGTGTGTTTCAATATCTCATGGTTAGTAAGACATCCTGCAATCTAATAAATAGCATAAAGATTGTCATATGTTCCAATATGCCTCCTTTTATTTTGTGAGCTTGATAAAAACATACAAGAATACCTTTTAGAAAAGGGAATATTAAGGTTTAACAATGTCGTAACTACGACATGACGTCACTTAAAACATTTTATCAATATTTTTTCCTCTTATTGACTAGACCTCATATCTCCCTCTCTATTAGCTAAATTTAACATCTACTCTGCTGTCTCCTGAATACGTTAAGCATATAAAAGAAAATAGTTTCAAGTTCTCGAATACAAAAGTCAGGTAGATTTTTAAAGTACTGAGAAATTTCACTCTATACGAATGTGCCAGTGTTTATTCTGTGAATAAATCCTTAAATATCTTTTAAAAGGGTCAAAGACGCTTTCTCAAACAAATTATGTCTTATTAAATCATTATAAATTTAACTTTCCAATAATATTTTTCAACATCTTTGATTTTATTAAGCATGATAAATCATTCTGACAATATGATATATTCAATGAAATATTTTAACTCCCTCAACTTGTAAAAAGGTTTTACAAAGTAAATTAACTTTATCTTTTTTATTTTCTCTGGTGAATAACATGAAAAAATAATCTTGACTGTTATTTTCATGTTTTATTACTTTATAATGATCTACAGCGTTTTAAATAATTTTCACAACCATACATCTTCCTTCAATATGATATAGTTTAGCACGTGTTGATTTTAAGAACTTATTTAAAATTGAATTAAAATGTGTTTATTTTTAAAATTCTCTTTTTTACTGTAAAAATCTTCATATAACTCTAATTTAAGAATCTTCTTTGGTTATATTTTTTAATAAAATCGCCGAGGAGAGATCTTATGATTTTAATGATCATTAAATATACCATGATTAAATAAAACAGACATTATGGTAGACCTTGATCACTAGTGTTCAAAATCTTCAAAATTATTTCAACAATATCTTTATTTGAAATGATCGAGGTTTTCTCTTTGACTTATGAGATTCTTTTCATATCAAAATGTGATTTATCCTATCTTTTATATTCGAAATAATTTAAATATTTTATTTGAAATATTAACAAAATCTGTTTCCATCGATCATCGATTCAAACTAAGCAAGTAAAGAAAATTCTTTCAGTAAAGCGACAATATATAATATCTTTTACTTGTTATCAGTTTTATTTCTCATGTTATGTGATTATCTAATTTTAACACTCTAGATTTCAGAAAGATAAATATAAACATTTCTAAAATAACTTTTAATCCATTACCAACATCAATCATCTATAAGAGTATTATAATTCATAACTTCAGAGAAATTCTAAGAACCAATGATAAAATCATTCAACTGCATTTAAACTCATAATGGGACAAGCTAAATGTTTCTAGAATTTGTTAAGTGATAAAATGAGAAATATTACACATTGTTTATTATATGAATTTAATTTTCAACATTTATCTTCAAAAAAACACCTGAAAAAATATAAACTTGAAATAGTCTGTAGAATAACAAATTTCATACATAAATATGAGAACCCTCCCATTTCCAATGATATTAGTCAAACATTTGAAAGTTTAAATTTTATCATTGATGCAGTCGCAATCTATAAGTTATGATCCGCTGATTTATTTTATTTGAACTAAACAAGGTTATATTACATTCTAGCATCAAAAATTATTTCTAAACATGGTTTTTCTTGCGACTATGTATCTTTTCACATTCATAAAAATAATCATTTATATCCTTAATTTTGTTGATAACATGTCTTTAATGATGGAAAAATGTCAAAATTCTCTTCATCATTCACCATCTTTTGACAAAAGCTTAATCATAAATATAACATCATAAGATGTCATGTTTAAATTTTTCATAATTTTTTTGTATCTAATTAACAAACTCAGATAAAAAGTTGACAAATTCAAATCAATTGTTAAAATTTCAATGAAACGATTTATTTTTTTATTTAATGTTTCACAAGAAATAAAAAAAATTCTTTCAAAAACACCATTTTTATTCTGTAGAAAATTTTCAAAGCGGTTTTCAATTGCTGAAATTTGTGCATCAGAATCTGATAAAAAGTACATGAATATGTTTTTATTTTTGTTTATAAAAATTTTCAATTTCATATTTTAATTTTTTAACGATTAGTATTCAAGCTGACAAAATGAGTGTAAATTCCAAATTAATTTTAATTTTTTGAAACATTGAATTGTAATTAACAATCGAAAAAGACAGAAGATTCGTTTGCGAATCAAAGCGTTAATTTGACGGTTTTAAAGATCAAAATTTCATGATTTTTACAAAAAAGAATGGAGATGCCTAATAATGATAAAAATTGTCCTTTTTTCAAAACCTTGTTTACTGGTAGTTATCATGTAATATTTAGAGTTTGATCTTGTTGTATCGTATTATTTCTGTTCGTTGAAGAATAATATTTAGTGTATGATGGAAAATTAAATTTTACAAACATGGATGTTTCTCTATGTTCCCTTTTTGATATCGTGTAGGTTATAAGAATAAAAAAAGAATTTTAATTTTGAAACCTGCAATGTACATCGTTATATCAAAAGTGAACGTTTGTAAATTTTATCATATAGAAAAGCCAGATTCAAACTTTTCCGAAAAGTGTCGAAATTAGTATAATAAGAAAAGCGAAACACATTCTGTTTTCAAGTAAATTAAAAGAATCTAGAAAGTTGAACGTATCAAAAGCTTTTGTTATTTTATTTTTCGAGTCCACGAAATCAATAAATATGTTCAAAAAAAAAGTTATTTGTTATCTTTTATATTTCAAAATGGATTTATAATATTCAAACGATACAATAAAGCATTATGTTTGAAAGATTTTAAGGATCTCCATTCAACATCTGCATTTTTACCTGAAAAATTTTTCATGATGCCAAAAGTAAAAAAGGACATTAGATTCTGCTTTCACGTGTTTGGATACAAAGATACCAAACCTGATAATTTGGTTCGCGTAGAAATATGGGGTAAAAGATGACCCTTTTGAGTTAAATGGGATTTTAAACAAATAAAAAATATATATTAATATTTTAATTATAATATTTATGTTTAGTCTTTCCAACATTGAGAGTATTGTGGGGCTCAGGCTCAATTCCGCCACCAATCTTTTTATTGAATTTTTATTGAGTTCAAAAGGTGAAGTATCACTTTCGAGGTTAAAAATCAGTTTTCATAAATATGTCTCCTTAAAAAAAATCTCTTTATCATATTTTTATTTTATGGAGAAACATAATTTATGAATTTTCATTTCATAAAATGAACTAACTTTTTTTCGTAAATATTGTAAATTTTCAATCTTTTTATCATAAAATAGAAATTGTTGAAATTTCAATTTCTACCATATTCAAATTTTTTATTTTTTTGTTCTTTTATTTAAAGGGTAATCTAGAATTGACAGAAAGTTATTTTCATGATAAAATGTGTTGTATATTCACATTAAATATAAAATATATGATAAAGTTATGTTCTTGTTAATTTTAATAATAAACATAATATATGTATTCTCATTTTCTTTTTTATCATGAATTACTTCCATGAGATTTTCTTAGTGATATGTGACCAATAAAGGATATTTATCAAAATAAGCTTCAGATGCATCAATTTATTTCAAAAAAACGATTTGTGTCTATAAATTGTCAAAATAAGGCATGATTTAGATATATGTACAAAAAATACAACTAAGTTAGTATGAATACCTTGATTTCTAATATTTGGATTTAATCAGCGGAAGAGTATATTAGACCGTTAATTGAAAAATTTTAAGATAACTTGATTTTTTGACATCTCACATTGAATCATATATTACTGAACGCAATTCTCGAATATCTCACAATATTCTTCCTACAACGGTTTTTCCGTCATTTCAAATCTCAAATAGTATATTGATTTAATTTTAAAAGTCTTGAAAATATCCATATTTTATAAATGTTTAAAAGTTGAAAATTTAAAAATATTCAGGAATTAAGAAAATAAAAACAACCAATAAATTTAATTCAGTTTAAATGATTCATAGATTTCAATCATAAAGACATGGAACTAAATTTATTTTTAACTTAATTTCTGTTTATAGTTGGTTAAAACTTTGTTAAATTCAGATATGAACGATTTATGGTATAAATCACCCTTAATAAAATAATAAAGACTAAAAGTATTATTTATACTATTTGAGAGAATAATCTAATAATAAATATATCAGACTCCTGATATCGAACTAGAATAATCGATTTTCAGTTGGTTTAATATCTAGCAGTACTCTTTTTACATTAAGAAGGAAATATAGTTGTTCGTACATCACAAGTTTAACTTTACCATGAATTTAATAATTCAAATAATATGGAGATAAATCTCGAAGATTAATTTCTGCAATTTTTTCACTTTGTAATTGAGGAAATATTTTTGTGGTTGTGGATAGGTTACAAGTCTGTCCATGGTTGTAGTTAATTTCTCATCATTATCACTTGACGATCAATCATACATAAAATTAGTTTGAAATTTAAAGTTATATTCGATGTATTTTTGTTCGACGATGAGAGAAAAAATTTATTATGTTCAAATATATAGAACTATCTTTTGTGGATGAGGGTTAATTTTGAATTCAAAAATATAAACAGATTAAATGGGAAATCTATTCATTCATTTAATATTCTTCAAAATTAGAGAACAGAAAACTGAAATATAGGACAAATAATCAAATCAAAGGTCATCACATTCGCAAATATAACTTAGGTTTTTGCATATATTGAAAAAACGTAATATTTTTCGATAATTATGACAAAAATCATTCATTTAAATATATATTTAAAATAATTCATTTTTCTGGTTTTTTACAAATTTTAATACAGATTGATTTAATTTATGATTTTTTTTATGGTGAAATTCGAGAATTTCAACCTGGAATCAGATGATGGTAAATTTTTAAAATATTGATTCTGGTTTTGGTCATTTTTCGTATACATCTCAAATAAGAGAGCGAAAAAGTGAAAGTTATTACTAAAAATACCGTTTCTTTATTTAAGTTATATGTCGTTTTAAATTTTTGACAGTTTCAAAAGTTTCAGTGTCTCTTCAGAAAAATTAAATTTATTTAGAAAAAGATAAGTTTCACAAGAGTAATTCGTTTAAAATAAATTTAAATTTACTCATGAACTCAAAAATAGCTATGAGTACTTAAAGTCGGAGTCTTAAGCAAGAAATGGTCTCATGTTTGCAAGTGTAAAATTTGTGACTCGGATGCCCAACTCTCCTTTTTTTAACTGCAGCGTTACCTTTGCTGAACTAACAATTTCATTATTTCGTTGAAATTCAATCAAAGATAAGCAAGTAGCACTTATAAAAGCCATCTCCAGAATTGTAGAAATTCTTACGAATAATAAATTTCCCTTCGAAGGTTGTAACAAAGGGAATTTAAAGTATGGTCAAATATGATTTCTCGATTTCATGAAGATGTCTAGAATACCTGCCAGAAAGTATGTGAGAAGGATTTATGAAATTTGTATATTGTGAAAATTTTTTTATTTCAACTACATGCAACGTTGAAGAACTAGAAGGAACCTACATATGTTGACAACTCCTATTTTTGTGTTAAGATATCCTTGAAAGAAGGTAAAAATTATCAATTGATGAATACTTCACGGTGTAGCAACTTCCTTCTTTTAAACATTCTCTTGAGATTTTTTCCTTATTTTATGTGAGCTTTCCCTTCAATAATTTATTTTTCAATATTGATAAACTATCGCTGATTTATCAAATTTTGAATTACTTAATCATTGTATCGAGCATGTGGGTCGTTTTAATAAAGTTAAACTAAATATCATTTTCGTTCTTTACACTATAAATGAAGGTATAAATTAATTTTTCGAGTACTTTAATCTTTGTTATTTTAGGATTTTAGAAGTATTTTTTTATTCTATATTCTCAGGGAATCATTTGATATAGCTTTTCCTTGATTTAAAATTTCTAAACTAAACATGAAATGCGCCATTTTAAAAAGTTACACATTTAATAATTTGTTATTATCAGTAAACTAGTAGTTTCTTTCAAAAATATAAGTCTAAAAGTACAGTTAATATTTCGAGTTTGTCCAAAATTTATACGATGACAATTTCCTTCAACCTGAAAATTATTAAAAAATTAAAATTCTGATGGTGTACATCACAAAGAAATAAACATCGACAAAGAAATTTATGGCTCAAGATAATTTTTACGTATATTAACCATTAATAAATGTTATTAGATATTTATGAATTTTTTCTTATGAAGATTATATTCTATTTTGGTATATTTTCAAACAATATGTTCGAAATATTACTGGCAAGACATTTTAACTCCATTGATTTTGGAATTTTTGATAAAGCTCAGAGATCTTGATTTCTTGAGAGTTATGTTTCATCGATGCTCTTAAAAATTAATCTGGCAAAGATCATAAAAATATTAAAATAAAGTTCGATATTAAGTCTGAGATTTATCAAAGGCTGATCTGTTTATTATAAATTTTATTCAGATGTAAAATCTATGCCAAAAACCTAACGAACATGGTTACAATACAGGTCAGCCATGTCTCAAAAACCTATTTATTGTCCATTCATTCAAATTACTTTCATAATTTCGAAACAATGAAAATGAAACAATTTTTTGAAGTTACTCAACTACAGCCATGCATAAAATCCGAAATTTGTTTGAAGTAACAAAATATTTGTCCAAAATTTTTATGGTTTGAATTCTTTAAACTTGAGAAAAAGGATCTTTTTAAAACCTCCACTTCAAATCATCAAACGTAAAAAAAAGTTTGAAACAGTTTTTCTAGAATAAATGGAAAAAGAGGGAAATCTCAATTACACAATAATATTCAAATGATCTCATCATATACTATTTTTCAAACGCTTCAAATAATCATAAACTCATATTCATATTTTTCGAGCATTAATATGTTTATAGATTGATAAAAGGTACTTCTTCAAATAAATTTTTTCAATATATATCGTAATAAGTGTAAAATCTTATTTTATCATTTTAGATCATAACTCAACGTGATCTTATCATGACTTTCAATACATCTAAATTTAATAGGCGTTAAATAACAGATGTTCATCGACATTACATATGATTAATATTCACATTAACTGTTTTTATTCTTGATACTTCTCGAGTCAATCATTTGTACATCAATATTCTTGTGATATTTCAAAATATTATAACAGTTCTTGAATCTTCTCGATCATCGCTATTTGTATGAAAATCTAAAATTTCCAAACTCAAAATATTTTCATTGATTTCTCACAGATTATATCAAATTAACACCTAAGGTTTATTTACAATTGCATATATTTATTTTAGTTTTCCATACTTCCTTTGTTTCGTAGAATGAGTTAAATCTGTATTGAGATCTTTATACTGGGTTTGACTTTCAGCACAGTTTTTGGCAAAGCTGCTTGGTATGGTAGGCCATTCAGGGCATAACCTTCTGTTTACACCTTAGTCCAGATTTATCAGATATCTAGTGGTTTGTTAGAATCACCTACCAAATATCCCCTCATCTTTTTTACTCAATATGGAAGCAGTACACAGGAGGCATAGGTTCATTGGTTAGTAGCTTAGTGTCTTCCCTTTTCTTTTAGTCGAAAAGACTCGCCTTTTGTACTCTTGCATGATAAGTTATAATCCTCCCATTTCACCAGTCGCTTCTAGAACTCTCACTGTTCATACCAGGAAAGTAGATTCTCAATTCGACGCTCAAATTTTATCGAGATATGATGGTTGTTTTTGTTTCTTCGAACATACATTTTATATTTCTTTGACTAAATGGTACCTTAAGTACTATACCACACCCGATATTGTGATCTGATGTCATACTTTATTGGAATCGAGCTTTCAATCGCTTGTATCCTGTTTAATATCATTTCAGACCATTTTAATAAAAATGTTAAAGCAAAGTTATTGCCTAACAATAAAGAAAATGATAAGAATAAGCAAAAATGTTTAAAAACCCAGATTTGTAAAATCTTGATAATTCCAAACTGTATGATAATTCTTCAATTCTCTAAAATAAAAGATTGTTTGACCATTATCCTATTTTTATAAGGATTAGCATCAGTTATATTGGATAAAATCTCCAATCATTTGAGTGTTTTCAATAGATTTATTGAGGATAGCTTATTACAGGCCTAACACTTACAGGTAACTCGTTAATAGTGATTAATTCAGAATATTTTCC
Organism: Neodontobutis hainanensis; assembly: GCA_024349245.1. NCBI lineage: Eukaryota > Metazoa > Chordata > Actinopteri > Gobiiformes > Odontobutidae > Neodontobutis > Neodontobutis hainanensis. The sequence goes on from JALDNG010000542.1 coordinate 31,578, forward strand.
GCTATAAGTCGCAGTAAGTTATCCTTTTTCTGAATTCTTTATTAAAACCCATAAAACTATGCTCTACTTCAGATGCTAAATAAACAATGTTTTCAGTCAGACTTTCATTGATACTTGATATATTTAGATGCAAAATAATCTCCCGGATGGTTTAATGACATGAAACTTTTTGAATGAAATAGAGATAATTAAGTCAAATTTATAAATGTCATCAAAAGATAGTTATATATTTTTAAACACCAATGAAGTTTAAAATTATATGTTTTGATTTTTGAGTGAAAAAATATTAAATGGCTCATTTAATGTGGCAAAATATGAGTAATTTTGATAGCTGAAACTCAAGCGTATAATACATTTTAAATTATGTTCTTGAAGAAAACAAAAACAATATTTTTGTTAATTTACTGGTTCACACCTCCTTTCTTTCTTAAAGAAAGCGCGCGCAACATAGAATTTCAACAGTCGATGAAGATTAGATTAATTTTTATTTCCAACAAGTTGTAATGAATATATTCTAAATTTTTACAAGCTGTATTTAAATTGCCAAATTTACGTCCTTCTCTATATTTATATCGGTAGTTTTGTGGTTTAGAAAGTAATTTAAATTTATATAAATATTCTGTCTTAAAAGGTTAAACTGAACAAAGCAGGAATGAATTATGGTGTTTCATAAATTACTGCTTTAAGCTAACTCTAAAAAATTATAAATCTTGTTGGTACGTTTAATAAGAACAACATAACAAGCGAGGTTACTGATATATTAAGGCGAAAAGACCTTCAGTTTACAATTTGTTAACTCATTAATTAATTTCTTAAAATCTTTTTTATATTGAAATGAGATACAAATATTTTTATCTTCGACATTTTTACAATGTTCACGAACGAAGTTTTACGACCTAAACTTTATAATATCTATGCCTTTGAGCATAATTTTAGAAAAATATATCTGCTTATCTATTTATAATAAATAGTGTTTTAGTGTTTTTTTCCTTCCAACAAGAAGATTGAGGTGTTTTGTTCATGTAGCATTTACTTTATAAAAACAAACCTATAAATTATCAACATAAGTTAATATTTGATGTTAACTGTAACATCAATTTGATTAAATACCAGAAGAGAGGCAAGATGGTTCAAAATTACATTAATTTTAGTAGAAACCGAACAAACATCTCATCTGAGTGAGAGTGCGCATAAACATTACATCTATGTATACACCAAATTAAACTCTCCCGTTGCTCTTAAAAGTAAATTTATGAAGGAACAATGATTAAACGAAAAAAATTCGTAACAAATATTCTGTATCTGAAAAATATACATCCATCGGAAATTTTTCATTTCAGAACAGAATAGATGAATACAAGAATGAAGAAACTCCAAGTGATTATTTTTGTAAAATTTTTAAAAGTCGAAAAGAATATCATATTCGACGAAGATAGCTCAATTTAGACAAATAATTGTTCATTTTCAGTTTTATGTATAAAAATACCCATAATAATTTACCAATGATAAAATGTTGTTTTCATAAATTTCTAAACTAAACAAGGTGATAGTGTCGACGACTAAATTTCATAAGTTAAAAAAAACCACTACAATCGATTCATCTTGAAAAATATCAGCAGATAAAATGTTCTTATAATTAATGGTTTTTCTGAGGTATATATCTGATACAGTACTCTGTTTCGTCGAACAATCTTTCGATTTTTAACAAAATCTGATTTATGCACGAAAAACAATTCATTATAAACTTTAAAAAATTAACACTTTTAATCACTCTCATAAAACACATGTTACAACTGCATTCGCTTGAAAAAATTTAAATCTTGACAAATACACTCCGATAATGGATATTCAGCAAAAAGTTTGAAACAAAGAAATAAACCATTTAGAGCTAGCGTTTAAATAACATAGGAATCTTTATAGACTCAAGTGCAAAAGATGGTTGGCGAAATCTGAGCCAAAAAGTTGTATCTATTTTCAGACAAATAAAAATAAAATATCTAAAAAGTATCAGAGGAAAGAGAAATCAGCCCATGATTATTGGTCACGAATATATCACATTTCCCATTGAAATCACCAGATTCGCCAAGAGAAATTTCCATGATTAAAATGATGTAAAATCTTTTTGACAAAAACAACTCTGCTGCATATCCAACGTCAGCAAAGAATAAAAGATGAATCGGGACTAAATCCATGACTAAGAACCTTTCCATCAGAGTAATTTAGGTTTAATTTTATGACTGAAAACTTATAAGTTGAAATATTGAGTTTTAGCTAGAAGATATAAGTACATAAATAATTCTAAAATGAACTAAAATCTCCTGATAAAATATAACCGTTAAAAAATTGGGATCAGTTTTATTTGAGATATCTACCCATTTTATGACAGATGTCTTCTCGTATAGTTGATAAATTTCGATTTTATCACTCCTGAAAAATAAAATCCATCGTTTATCTTGGTCAGTCGTGAAATTGTAAACGTTATGTAAAATTCTTCGCTACAAAATCTTCATAAGTTGATTATTTTTCAAATAAAAATAACATTAATATCTATCAAATCATTCAGACATGGCCTGATTAGTGTTTGTGTTCACGATGAAAGATGTAAAATATTTATAGGGGCAGCCATAACTCGGTTTTTAAATCCAGTGTCCATTCTTTAACTTCGAAATTAAATTGTGTTTTCTCGATCGTTGATGATTAGCGTCTTTTCATCAGAATTAACAGCGATCAATAGCGTATCTCCTATATGGCGTCTATATGTTTGTTAACGTGTTGAGGTATATCCGCCCTTGAACTCTGCATTCCCGTTAAAATTGCCAACGAAGACCGAAAAATCTGTCAAGAAAAAAATCGTACTTTTGACAAATTTTGTGTTAACTAATTCGTCAATATCTTATGAGGTAAAAACAGAAGACGAAAAGCTAAAATATAAATTTTTGCCTCCTGTCGAGATTGCAAAATGTTATCATGAACCATGATATTCAACTACAATTAATAATTGAAATAGTTGTTTTTAAATTTAACATTTGGGTGATATTTTGTTTTATGGCTGTTTAACATGCATTAGTCAATAGTTGGGTTTAGAATTAGTGTTGATTAAATTATTTTGGGAAATGTAAGAGAAATCCCATTCAATAATACTATCGTCTGTGTATCCGGTAATCAGACAATTATTCTTTGTTCATATTCGTCCTTCAATTAAGAAATCTTGATGGCCTGCTACTTTTTGAAAGATTTTCCGAGTTTTAAATTTGAATGTGCTTACAACTTTCCACCGATCCATTGGTCTTGAAGCGGCAGTTTTTAATCCAGACAATTCTTGATATTTGGAAATTTAGTTCACTTAAAATGGTTTATTTTCAAAAAATTGACAAAAGCATATTTTTTGTGATGTAGTTCGACTGTCAGTTTATGTTTTGGTTGATTTTCCTTAAATTCCTGAAATAGCAATTTGTGATTGCCGATTATATACTCGTGTAATTTAATGTGTCACAAAAAATTCATGCGTGAATTACAATCTCGTGCGAAATAAAAAATTTCATTTTAATTTAACTCAATGAAGAAAACTGTCTTAGAACACAAAGTTTTTACTTTTATATTTTTGGATGAATATTTGTGAGCAGTTCATACCGTAGGTAAAATTTATTAAGCTCGGAATATACCTAAAAATTTCAAGCAAATATCTTAAATTTATTTGTGAAACTTAATATGACAAAGAACAATAACGAGATTTAATGAAGTTTTAACATTTATTATGTGGTACTGGCGCTTTTTTTAAATCGAGGATAGTGTCTAATTATATGAATGATTAAAAAATTCGAAATTACATGATTTTCTTCTCTAACTCGACGGTATTTAGATATTTTAACTCTCAGCTATACATTTCCATAAAAATATTCTCTTAATTTCGAAGCATCCTAAATGAGTTAATATCAAGCCTATAAGAAGTTTTTACCCTAGGCTGCGTTATTCTTTATAATACAAATATCTCTATGAGTATGCTATCTAAAAACTTCATCTCAGTATTCTACACTCATGATTAACGCCAATAGCACATTTATTAGTGTGAATAAAGTTGATTGATGTTCGAACCTCGAGAACCTTTTTTGTAACAACTAAAAGATAAAAAAGAATCTTATCTTCAAATAACAATTAGAATAACAAAGATTTCAACTCAATACTTTCGAGTGACCGCTGACAAACGCGTGCTAATAATGATACTTTTGAATAACATGTATAAGACAAATTTATCTGATTTTGCGCCCTTTGACATGGTAAGAAAAGTTTCAAAAAGTATGACTTGCTAACCTTCAAATCTATACTTGATGAACGGATTATCTCTTTTCCGAGAAAGAGGGCACGTAAAAATGCTTAAAAACGGAAACTAAAAATTATGCTCAGCTAACCTCAAAATCTGTCTCAATTATACAACAAATGGATCATCCGTATCATGATATTTAACCGTCCTAAACAAGCAATTTTCAAAACTACAACTACAGAAATAATCTGTTGTAAGATTTAATATGTATTTTATGAAATTTTTCGCCTCGTAAGTTACCACTTTTCCGACCCCAGTTTTTGGTTTGTCCCCGACCCCATTCTGGAGTACTTCTTTGTGTCCCTTAAAATAAGTGACTTTCAAAAACAGTAGATTAAACCATACCTCAAAAATCCTTTGGCAGTCAGAGGAAAAAATTATAGTATCATCCTGCAGACATACACTCAAACGACATGGGTCAGCACTTGATAGTAATAAATATTTTCACCTTTCAATTATGATGATGTGCAATAATTTTGAATCAGATCAAACGTAATTGGTGTTGATCCGGATGATACATCACCAAACAGTTTCTTATTTATCAGCATAGATACTGCCAGATTTGGGAAACATCTGGAACTGCCAAGAAGTATTTATCAGACAGGAATATGGCACTTTAAATTAAATACACGAAATATATCAACGCTGAACATTCAAGATGTCATATTAACTTTCAAACTATCCATATTTCTCTTTTAAAAAGCGAAAAATTTTTAAAGATTAAAAAAATTATGTATCGTATCATTAAGAGGGGTCCCAAACCTAAAACTACAGCGATAGACATATGTTAAAAAACTAGGACTAAACAATCTTTTGTCTATTCTGGAAACAAGAATTAGAGGCAGTCCATCAAGAACATTACGCAAAATCCGTTAATTTTCATTCTGTTATGCACTCAGGATAAATGTTTTTTTCAGCAGTATAACATAAAATCTGATCAACAATTTTGAAAATGCTTCATCTTTGATGTTGTCATAAAAATACTTGAGAGCTAATTTTTAGGAGTCATTGTTAAAATTTAAACACTTGCCGCACTCCAGTATAAAAAATAATTATCATGGTTATGTCAAAATTAGATCATCGTGTATGTTGAAAAATTAAATAGAATAAATAAAGCCATCAACACCTTATAAATGAGTCAGTAAAAGCGTTTTAAAGCTTACATGATGAAAATTTGACCTTACTTATACACAACCTTAAAAGAGGTTTGCGTTTAAGAATAAGCGACCCAGGCGAATAAATTAGGCGTAGTTTTTCCAACAATAGAGACGTCTAATAAACAATATAAATAAGCCAAAATTATTTAAAAATGTCTCTCAAAACTAAAGTAACGGGTTTACTCCCTACTTTCCTTCATGTATCTACGACGACATCTTGTTTATTTGCGCACTCTCAAAGTTGCTTTTGTAATCTTTATAAAGATATTGCACAAATCCATAGTATTACTCATCAAGGTGTGGAGCATCATGAAAACCAAATTTTAAACTCTGCACATACTCATAAATGTGCAACATATTCCCAGGCTATTGATTTAATTATCTAAATTTTCAAATCGTATCATCGAACTATTACTTTGAAATAAGGGGTGGGTGCCTTTCAAAAATTAATGGCGAAAATTTTTATTATATGTCAAAGATATCCTCTTTCAGAAATCTAAATTAAATCAGGTACTTGGAATAAAAATCGCAGCTGCGCCTCGTCGAAAAGTTAAAAGAACACAGATCTATAAAGAGCATGTTTTTTTTTAAAATACGAATCTAGCTTACCTGTCTTGTCTATTTAAAGTGATAGCAAACACTACCAACATCATATCTACCTATTTCAGAAAGGGTATTTTTGAAATCCCACGTAAGACCTTAAGAAAATACTTAGGTAATAGACAAACACAAATAGAAAAACCAAATTTCTTACTTATATAACTGATTGAATTGAAAAATTTCTTTAAATCTAAATAAGAATGAAAAAGCTACTTGAGCCATGATTCAAAGCAATAGTTATAATCTCAGCGAGGTCGACAAGAAAAATAAGTTTCGTTTGAATCATTTAAATCATGACTTAAAACATAAATATTTTATCATTTCATGAGCTATTTCAGCAGGTCGATAATCAGAGTATCTAAATCGAGGTGAAAGATCCACGAGTAAAAGCTTAATGACATGCTTTTCAATTTCTTCCAATTCAAGCATCGACAAATATTGACCAATAAATCAGAGTCAAACTGTTATATTACTATGCAAATTTTGAGAAGTTTCAGAAACAGGAAAAAATGTTATATATTGCGTGTTTATAAGTCAAGTTGAATAATAAAGTAAATCCATCTAAATTTAAAGAAAATAGACTTGAGTTCTTATGCAGGGCTCAATCTTTGGCTACTACTGATTAATCTTATATCAAAGTATGCTTTTTTAAGCTTGTGTTATTTTAGCGACAAAAATTAAAGGGTTTAAACTTTTTAAAAATATTCCATTAATTACGACATTCACCGAGATATGTAAAAGTTACACAAAGTTTATTTCATGTCAGAATACGCCTCTTGGGAAAAAAAATTTTTAACTCTTATCTCTTTTGAAATCGACATCATATAGAATGGAATAATGGCTGGTTTTTATGTTTGAAATAGTAAATTGATTTAACTGGAAAAGTCAGAATACTCTGTAGCGTAGAATTGAACTTCATTAGTTCATTTTTCACAAAGTACCGTCATCCAATATGTCGCAGCTGCTATAGTGTGCTTAATTTCAGTTAAATTACATTCGAAACACTGTTTTATCAAACTAGATTTTGCTAATCCTGCCTAAATCTGAAAATGATTACAAATAGAAATGCAAAAATTATAACATTGTTTGGATGAGAATGAAATTAACTTTAAATAATCGTCTACTTGTATCTATACTGCATGTAACTATGCTTCAGGGTATGTTGTACTCATGTCCCAAACTATTGGTCTTCCAGGTTAAAAGATCAAAATCTTTAAGGCTATGCTTGGCTTGCCTTTATATTTAAGGAAGGAGGCGCCTAGAAGATTGAGGAGTGAGTTTAAGCCGTGATATGAAGATAGAGAGTTGTTAGTGCTTTCTTGTCCCTTTAACTTCTCACCATATTGATACTTTTATCACTTTTGTTTTAAAAAACGTATGAAAAGAAACAACTTTCACGTCTGACTCACTATAGGAGAGCTAAAAATGTTCTCTGCTTTTGAATGTTAGTATTTAATGGTAAATAATAAGCTGAATTTTTCGTATTGAGGCACTGGTACAAGTACACAAAATACAAAATCCACACAAGTCAAAAGAATATTTTTGAAGCTTACACACATGGCGAAAGGTCAAAGCTGTTTCACAGGGAATTTTTCGAGTCTGGCCGTTCCTCTTACAGGCGTTACCTTTGATTTTTTAAAAGTGAGCTTCAAAAATATACCAATTGAGTTATAAAAAAAAGTTAGTTTAATAGTTATTTCATATTTGTGGCAATTTAATGAATTAAATTTAGATTTAATATAATTTCAGATTTCTAGATTTAATTAAAAAATAGCTTTTCATAAAAAGAGAGAACGATGACAGAAATAACCCGAAAAAGTTTACGGTCACTTATTTAAAAAAATTTCTGCAAATTAGGTTTAAATCATATGTATTTACAGCTTTCAGAAATTTAATTAATATTCAAATAATGCAAAAATTTGACTTTTTATAAACAATTAACCTGTGAAACCTTTTGAGTTGTATATTAAACAAATGATGTTTAAAGTTTGTTTTGGACTAATATGCACGTGTACACGGAATTATGTGATAAATTTACCTTTAAATAAATCAACCCTACTTCTGTGAATGGTTTTTAGGCACGATTTGGTATGCTTATATACAGAGGATACTATGTAATCATAAAAACTTCAACCGACACCACATTACATGCGCGTGCGTACATTAGATTGCCATTAACCGCTTATAAACGAATATTTAAACGGTAATTATTTCATTTTAACGTTAATTTTCAATATTTTATAAAATTTGAAAAAAACATGTCAGAACATATAACATCTAACAGACTCTATCATCATTTTATTTTCGGATGATGGAAATATTATCACGGTCATAGTACTCAACGCTAGTTTACATTTATCATTAAAGTCAACAAGTCTATCACCAAGAGAAATTTTGTATTAAAAAGATAAAAGAACTTCTTTGGGGATCATACCCAATAACAAGTAAGAAAATATGGGTTTTTATCAGAGACATCAGTTATCATGTTTAAAAACAAGATTTAGGCTTCTAATTTTAAATACACGCCAAAAGAAACCAAAATATACTCTGATGGAAAATAATGAATGAAAAGTATCAGAAAATATCACAAGCATTGAGGATTCAAACGTGAAACAAATAGTTAAAGATTTTTCTTTTCTGTTTTGCCATGAATTAAAACTACGATGTATATGGAAGACAAAACAACGAATTCTTAGAAGCCATCTAAAGCCACCAAAAATATTTTATCATAACTATGATAAAAAGTGAGATGCATTAGGTGACATTTTAGTACTCGTTATTAACCGTTCTTCGTATTTATTACAATAACAAAAATAACAAAATGGGCACGAAAACGGTGTTAAAAATTAATCCAAGTTTTTATGTAGTTTATACTATCCTGAATATTGGCATTATAATATTACATGAAAAAAGAGAAATATATTCGACACATTCTTTATGTTTTATAATGCTATGGGCGTGTGTGCTTTGGGCTATAATAAAATTTGAGATTATAAATAATTTCATACAAATTTTATTAAATAATAAGATAATTTTAAAAATTTATCTTTTACATGATAGGAATCATCTTTGAACTCATAAGTCCTTCATCTGTGCGACACGTTTATATTTAATTTTAACGGCATTGAGTATACGATTATACTCGAAAAATTCTGAACATTCAACATAGTTTCACTGAACAAAAGTATCACGAATTTTCAAAATCATGTCTTATACTTTAGTAGATGATTATTCAAAGATATTTTTTGAATGAACATAAGTTATAGAAAACCATGAACCCAAAGGTAAATATTTCACAGATCAAAAAAAGTGCTCATTATAAACATGGTTTTATTGAGCAGTATACAACACTAATTTACGTAATGCCGTTTCTCTATCTCTTTCAAGTTCTAAACATCGGTTGATAGAATTATAATCATTTAGAAATACCATTCGTCAAAAATCGTATTTTACTTATCTTTTAATCAAAACCATAGACTGCTCATATAATTCATCTAGATTTTTATTCAATAATTAGTTTAGTGAATATGCTGGAGTTTACTTACGTTTTGACGAATTCATGTAAAGTATTTTTTATCAATATTTGAAAGTTTCGGAGTTCTTAAAAAGATTAATTATTATACCCATTAAATATATTTGAGCATGCGTTCTGGCCATTGGGCCGTTTTTAACGATGCTGGTGTTTCCTTTTTTGATATTTTTTGTAGCTTGTATACGAAACAGGATATTTAATTTTAATATTTTGAGACATATTTTTTTGGATAACATGTCTAGGCGTTATTTCAATTTTCCATAATAGAACTGATTTGTATAAATATAAAATCACTTCTTCTAAAAATAGATTTGATATTATATCTATTTCTGGGCAGAATTTTTTCTATATTGGCTTTATTGATCTACAAATACGACCACTTTTTTTGATATTATAATACCACAATTTTGAGATTTATAAGAATTATAAGAAAAAATAATTCCCCTACATTTTTGATTCATTACAATCCAGTTTGCTTGTGAAAATTAAACATACATATAAAATCTGATGAACTTTTATAAAGAGCCTTGAAAGAAAATTTGATGTTAAATTAGCTGTATCTTTCATAAACTCGTTTAGTTAGTATTCATACATTTTCAGAGTTTAGTGGACTATCGTACTCTAATTTTCATTCGCTTTTATATAAATCGTAAAAAAGATATATTTATTTTCATATCTTTAAATGCATCGTGTACAATATATTTCAATTTATTTTTTTCTTTTATACGTGTCTTTACCTGAACAAAAGGTACTTACAATAAGCTTATTTTAGTGTGCTTTGGTTTGAATATTTGAGCAACTATCCGTTTATTCATTAGTTATAACATCCAATTTTAAACTAACTTAAAAAATATTAAAAATTGGTTACGAATCCATTTATGATAATCATTGAGTAAAATTCGCATATATTTCTTCATTTTATCAATGAGAATAGACTTTTCAACATTTGAAGTATTTTTAGTTTCATCAAACATTGATTCTCCACCTGGAACAGCTAACTTAGCAAAAATATCACCATTATATTATAAATGTGCTTATAATTTAACTATTAAAATATAAAACTTATGATATTGTGAAATAAATATCAAACTTGAGAAGATTTAATTTTCATATTCCAATCCTTCATGGATTAAATCAAAGAAGAAACTTTCACTATCATTAACCTCGAATGAGTCGAGTTATAAACTCTGACTGTCTTAAAATAACGAGGGTAGTTTGAGAGTAAGTGAGTTCCCATTTATTTAGCCAAGATTAGTTTTTAAAGCTGGGGTCCCTAACATGAAAAAATAATAACACTAATACTACAGTTTTGTATGGGATCGAATATAGCTAACTTTTTTCAAAACATAAAAAAGCTTTGACAAAAGTTTAACTGATTCTATCTGAAAAAGAGCAAAATATTTTAAACCAAAAATGCCCATTTACTCCCCGATTTGTGGATCATATGCCGTTTATGCGTTTGAATATCAGACTTAATCAATCTAAAAAATTCATCGATGGTACTTACACTCGTTAGATGCTGGGTTTTCTTGGTATCTTTCTTCTCTAATTTGAAATGGTAGCAAAGGAAATAACGAACTTCATTTTTAAATCCGTAAAAATGTTTTTTAAACTTCCCATCTGAAATTATGGATGTGATGAGGAATTTAATTTCGATTTTCGTCCATTATTTCAAATTTAATTCATCATTTCCTTATTTCATCGTCGTGAAGATTTGTGTGTATTTTAGATGAGTATCATTAAGTTTATCGAATAGAAAGTTCGTGTCCAGTAATTCCTTAATTGACGATGGTTTTAAAAGAGCAATTTTCGAAACAAAAGACTTGCGGAGTATTAAAAAATTAAAGGAAAATTTACAAATATTTTTATGAAAATGGTATTATGTAAATTATTTAACATTGTTTTTTCAGTTTAGTTCAATTTATTAACTTTAAGACGTAAGTAGAGTCTAAAAAGGAAATTTCTATTTGAACGTGCGTATTAGTATCAATAATGGATGGTGTAATTCGTGTCGCTTCCCAAACAGACTGACAAAATTTCCTGGCTGTATCTAGTATCTGTTTAAATCATACTCTCTCAAGGGATATAGTTTTTAATTTAATCCCGTTGATTTTTTTATTGTGATGACACTAATATTATTCATTGAAAATTTGATGTTTATTAAGAATGAACCTTTTGGCATCAATTGGGTTTTTAACTGTAAAGTATTCTTTCATACTTTAAAGTGACTTAAGAATATTTTTTTATGTATGACTGTTTATTAGTTTGAGTTAAGTATCAAATTTCACAAATTTCTCAAATAAGGCATGCTAATTTTCATATTTAAGAAGAATCAATCAAAATGAGATTTAATTTTCTTCATTAAATTTTTATAATACTAATTTAAAAAATTTTACTTTTGATTCGAGGTCGTCATTTACATTAATTAACATTAGATTGGTCAGAATTAATGATCTAGGACAAAAAATTTCTAAATGAATGAAAATATATATGAAGATATCAGTGAAAGAATTTTCAACGATTGCTATTAATTCTTTTATAAATCTTTATTCGCTTTCAAAGGCATCAGTCGGTATTAGTTGAAAAAGATTCTTCGAATAGTGTAAAAATAACAACAATTTTGACATCTGTTATGAATAATGTGAAATATCTGATTCAATTATGAAAGGAGAAGATCTCTTCCAAAAAAATTTAAAACGTTAAAGCCTTAAACCTCTAAATAAATGTTGCTTAGTGATGAATAAATAATTCTTTTAAAGATGAATAACACTTTAGCGGGATTAAAGAAGATTTTTCAAACGATAAAAGAATGTTAGATTTAACGTTTATTTTCTGGAATTATAAGATATGAACAGATAAAGTTAAATCTGGTAATGATTTTAAACATAAAGACTTAAAAAATCAAAATTTTAAACTTTTAAACAGAATAAATGTATTTTAAATCATCATTTTATTTTTACTCATTTTTATCTTCCATTTCGTCGAATATTCGCTTATTTTCTTCTGCAATTTCGATTGTACGTTCTAAAATTGGAACCAAAAAAGGATCCAAACGTTTCTTATTCTTTCTAATTCGTTCTGCAGTGTGTGAAAAACCGAACTGCATCTTCTTCTCTAAATACTTTGAATAATTATATGAAAATGTAACAGGAATAACGAATATTGCAAAAGAAATTATTATCTCTCTGTATTCTTCATATTTTTTTCCGACAGTCTGAAAAAATTGCTTGATATTATTCAGAACTTTCATATATGTCAACCATAAAATTCGCATGCGTGAGCACAAAATTTCAAAGTTACAATAAACTGTAAAAGTGAAAAATAATAAAAATACCTTTAAATGTTTCAGTTTTAGCTTATCTATTTGTATAGACATGGAAAAGGCTCCATTTTTATAAAAAAATGACGCTCGAAACAGATTTACGCGATAAATTATTAAGGTTTTTAAATTTAATACGGCCAATTTTTATTTCAAGGAAAGGAAATATTTCGGAATCATACAATCTATTTGTTCACATCTTATAAAATTTTCTTTTAAATGACCACAAAGATCTGTTTTTATTTCTCTCTCATTAATACATCAATATATATTGCCATCTTAATTAAAGATTAATCGATACAAACGATCTTTCCCGACCATTTTGTATTGTTGGTTTTAACTTTTTCAGGCTGTCACGAATTTTTGAGGATCGAAACGTCGCTAAAAATACATTAATTGAACATGGTCTTCTTCAAACGTCAAAGATGTGCCGATTTTGTTGTTAAAATCAAATCTTTAAAACAGAAAAAATATGAATCGATATTTATGTCTTGTCTGCTGCGATGGATGGGCACTAACACAAGATGCGCAAAGTACAAACACACTTTAGATTGTATGCTTGATACCTGAGTCAAGATAGTAAGATGTAGATCGAAGAGTATAAAAAAATCTTTGCACATCCAGATAGATAAATAATTATCAGTCGTTGTATGAGTAAATATTCTTGTGCTGGTACAATGATCGAGGCCTCTGTTGATTCCGAATGTACTAGCTTTGAATAAATCGTTGATTGGTACACTATCTGCATGGAAATATGCTTCAAAACATAAACTGAAATCTGAACCCATCGGTGTTCCTAGTTAATTGTTGAAATGGGCGAGGCTAAATGTTTTAAGTAAAAATATAAACGTCGAAGGATCGCGAAGGTATTTGGATTTGACATGGTATTTTGCCGTTAAACTAACGAGTGTTTCCTCCTACAGATTCCATCTCGAGATGCAAATAGCTTCATACCAATAATTATTGCAAATATATGGCCTGGAATGACATTCATGGAATATTATTGGAAGTCTGATAGTTCTTTATCGCTTTATGAGTTCAACCATTAAAGGTTAACTCTTAGCCTAAATTCCGTTGGACTCTGAAATGGTGCTCACACGCACTCAATAGAATCAGCTTTGTGGCATATCAAACGGAAATTGCCAGGCGCTCATACAAGAAATGAAATGCTCTATTTATAAATGGAAAAATTTTTGTGCAAAAAATAGTTGGTTGAAAAAGAATGAGTCCATTCTTACACTCTTCATAATGTTTTTCAAAATTAGTTGCTCGTTTTGACGATTTATATAATAATAATGCGAATTTTAAATATGTAAATCATACGCTGTATTTTTAACATTTTTTTATTCATTAAAATTGCCATTTATATCTTTTGGAGCTATTTCTTGTGTGACAGTGATAAAAATACATTCCAATATGTTTTACATGATGATTTAGATGAGGATTATCAACGTATATCGGCCAACATTTAATTTCCTACAACCATCCGTGTTCGTGTCAAAAGATATATTTTGGCAAAACGTTAAATAGAGGTTATATAAATCTAGAAATGAGTTGTCGATCGAAATAAACACCAAGATGCATGTTTACGCTTAAAATTTGATTGAAATAGTCATTTTCACGCAAAGTTAACATTTGTAATCTATCAAGAACAACGCTATTAGAATGAGGGATAAATAAAAAATATATTGATATTAAGTAAATCAACATGGTTTAGTAAGCGAAAATCTTCCTATATTTTCCTATGTGCGATTTACGAAACGATAACGTACGCGGAGGTTATTTAGTTTCATTTTTGCTTCTTACTTTGCAAATCTTTGATTGGAAAATTTTTCAAAAAACAACTTCACAACTATTTGAAAATTTAGACAGTGAGTAATTATACAAGTATGTTTCACATAGATAAAAATTGAATTACAAACAGTTTTAAAAGAAAACGTATATATTATACTACCTGTGGAAAATTCAAATATTTTGTATTGTTAAATCTGTATCCGAACGCGACCAGAAATTTCTAATTTACTTATGTTTTTAAATATTATAGAATTACAAATTATCATGGAATGTTTGGGTTCTGCATTTTTTGTTTATAATACCATGAATTTAGAGTATTTGTACAATCTTTTTAATCATCATGGTCAACAATTAGTTTTACACTTATATTTGATAAAAACTAACATGATGAAACCGACATCATGTTTTCATGGATGACATTTTAGAAATTTTAAATCTCATTTTAATGTCGTTTTTTACGGAAATTTAAGTCGTTTTATTTTATTCTCACTTTATAAGACTAAGGCTACAAATAATTCTTTGTTAAATTTGGGTTCGGCTATCTATGATCGCATTTCAAGTTATGAGTGTGATTTAATTTATATTTTCGAGAAAATTTAAAGAGACGAACATTTTTTCAAAAATCGTTTCTAAAATTATTTAGAAACTAAGTAATCATACCTTTATGACAAAAATCATATAATAGTCAATTAATTGTGTATGGTAAAAGATGGTATTTAAAATCAATGCCATGCGTTTTAAGTAAATATAGCACGGTTAGGAATTAAAACGGTTTGAATTATACTGATTGTTAAATTCAACAGGTACAGTTTTTAATTTGAGAGGGGTGTATTAAGTTCTTGAAATTTCGAAAATAATAATGAATTTTCAAATTGCTGAATTCGTAATTAATCTATGAAAGTAATTCTGTATCAGCGAATATCACAGCAAAACCTAATATAAACAATTGAAAATTTTGAGAACACGTCACTACAAAAACATTTACTTATGATACTGGTATTGTGATGATAAATAAATTTTCTATGGTTCAAATATGAATATATTTTTAAGTCATTCATTTAAGTGTTATCTAACCATGTAGATTTATTCCATCAAAACCGCCAGAAGTTAAAACGCAACGCCCTTACGATATTTTATTTGTGATAAACTTTGGTGCCAATTTTATTCAAAAAAAAATTTAATAATCATCTTTCTCTGTTTGGCAATTAAATGGTATGTTTTAAGGTATATCTTCCCATCTATAAGTCAAATTCGTGGGTTAAAATGGCTGAAAATTTCTTTAAAAACCTTTAAAAATTATTTATCAATACGATACCTCTTGATTTTGATGCATCCAGTATCAGGTTGATAGCTAGTATTAACGGAAAGCTCACTATATTTTAACAATTCAATTTTATTTAGTTAATATTTGCATTTAAAGAATCTGCTCTTATTTTTTTTAACAATATTAATATATATCCATCAACATCTACATTCTCAACGACAAGCCTTCAAATGGTTCAGTGATGTATAAAATACAGAAGTAAGGAAAAATATTTGAACGAAAAATATCGTCTTATAAATCGTCTTTTCATTCTGGGTGTAAATAAACCATACATTACTTCAACGACTTTGAGGTTCAACTTTCATGAAAAACCCGTAAGTCACTCAACCTTTTCATTTCAAAGGCTTGTTTCTAATGATTCAATCAATGGATCGATAATAGGAAAGAATGTTGCAGGCTTCGAAGAGAATGAAACAAAATTGACAAAGATAATGATGAAAATGTCATCATTTTGATGCTACAAGGTCTTTGAAAGGATATAAATAATCCAAGGTGAGCACGAGCAGTAAAAATTCGAGATGTGTATGAACAAAAAAGATTGTCGTTTCATATGGTAAATTATCTTGTGAAAAATGTGTATGTATATTGAAGTTTATGGTGTTGCCAGTAAGAACTTAAACAACAAATATTTTACGTTCATCTAATATAAAAATACAATTGATAATTTAAATGAAATAGATACCAACATAGTTCAAGGTTTAACAGTGATCTCAGAATCTTAATCACAACATCATCGAAAACCTAAAAAATGATTGGCAGTAGTATTATACAAGTAGAAGAATAAATAAAGGAAATATGCAGAAAGTGTTCATATACATGTAAAATGATTAATAATAAAATAAATTGATAAATTTAGAAAAATATTTCACCACATATCTCTTCAAGTATATTCTATTAATTTTTCTCTTGAATGAGGTTAATAAGAAGATTTATAAGTGTAATTAATTTGGAAATAATAAAATGTTTTGATGCACGCTTATAGTTTTTGCCTTATTTTTTTTATTTTTATGTTAAACTAGTTGTTTTCACATAACTATCATTTTATAATTTTAATTCAAAGGTTCGGATCATTCAAGATTTATTCACATCAAATGGTAATGTCGAAGATTTAATATTTTTTTTATATATAAATTTCATCCGTTAATTCGATCAAATGGTCATTAAACCGAATTTTAACAAGCATATTCAAAGATTATGAATTTTTATGTTTCAAAACATCAATTCTAAAAACCCTTCAATTAAAATTATTTTCCTGTTCAAAATTTAATGAGGTTTATTTCAGTTTATTCGCGATGCATATAAGTAGTGTGGTTTAGTAAATGAAGAGTAACGCATGATCCGAATTTTATTATATTTCTGTGATTTTTACTTCTAGAATAATCGTCTGCATCAAAAAGTCTTAGAATTATAAAAAATACTTCATTCAATTTATACTTAATTTAAATAATTTATAAGCTAACCATATTGAATATAAATTAAACTTTTTAAAAATAAGTCATCCAAAGTATTTTATCGATTAAACACTATTATCGAATCAACAAAAATTCCAATTTATTTATGCTCTATAATAACATAAAAAAATATTCATCAAATTTTAATCATTTTTTCCGTATTAAAAGTTTTCTGATAGAGATTTTCGTGGATATGATCTTTCATTACAAAAAAAGTAAATTTTTATCGAAAAATCGTCATATAGATTTTTATTATAGTGTTTATCGGAATGCATGCGCACTTCAATATAAAATTTCATTACTCCATAAATTAACCATTAGAAAGTAATTTTGATATTTGACGTTAAAACTATTAACCTGCGAATTTTCAGAATAAATGCACATAGTTTTGACTTTTTCTATTTGATATGCGTTTCATGACAAACGTGAAAGTTAGAAAAAGATTTTATTTGTGCACATTCAAACCCAAAGGTTAGATGAACTGTTTTATCACCAGTGTGATAGTTTTCGCATCTGCGTTTTCGAAGAAAATTTTTATCACATATGAGATAACACCTTACTACATAGACAATTTGAAAAAAACAACATTTTCAGAATTAATAAGATTAAAGCAAAATAAATTGAAGTTTTGAAATTTCATGAACATGCAAAAACCATGAATGAAAAGGATCTGTTTAAGTTAGAAAAAAACTCACACTTTAAAATCGACGTTAAAAGTTAATGGTTGTAGAAATTTTCGCGATATGTAGGAAAAGAAGGTTTTTTAATTTTCTTATTTCAGAAAACGGGTTGCAAGCCTGGTCCCCATTGAGAAGGTCCAGAAATCGAAAGCCACAAAGTAATTCTTATTTTTGCACTTGAGGTTTCGGGAACAACACGGGTTACCGATGGTGGAAAAATCGGTCCTTCTAGAGTGGTACGAGGGCCTTAGCTCGGTTCTTAAAAGCGAAAGTAAGCCTTTTTTGCTTCACACTCAGAGGGACTGCAATACTTGGATGCTTTTATGAAAGACCACTACTGCGACGAGAATTTAAAATTTTGGAAGGCTGTTGAGGGGTACAAGTGCACATTAACTGCATTTCGGCGTAAAAATATCTCTCGAGAAATTTACAGTGTTTTCATAAAAAAGGGGTCAGAAAATGAAGTAAGTTATAAATACTCACAGGTGAATATTTCTCATGACATATATACTCACCTTAAACTTGCCATCGAAGAAGAGGGGAGTGACAACGTTGATATATTTGATGATGCGCAAAAGGAAATTTACATACTTGTTTCTTTGGACACATATCCTAAGTTTTTAGACTTCTTGAGAAGCGATTTTTTGTCGTAGATACGACAAGACCGTATTTAGAAATATTATAATGTCTGAAAAATTTCCTTTGTTTAGACCCGCATAAAGCCGAACACTTACTAAAATTTGAATAAAACTACGATTCTTCGGGAAAATGCTGTAAACGGACCATAAAATACATTGAATATAAAATAATAGGAATTTTTTATTGAAATTAAAATTCTTCGTGAACTTGTTTTTAAAGGATTTTTTACGGCGTTTACGATTCTTGTAAAACCCGTCTATTTTAATATAATTGCGCCAAAAGAATCTTATAATTTATTGAAATAAAAGGACTCAGAAGATGAAGGATTTTCAAAATAGCCTCAATTTCATGGAAATGTTTCAAGTTTGGAGTGCTATGTTATATTACTTAGCATTTCATCGGATATAAATAAAAATCTCGTCAATTAAAGATATCTATGGGATGGTAAATTAAAAGTCTTTCACTATAAGTGGCTCAAAAAGATTTTAAAAATTTTACGAGCACTTAAAACAGTAAAAACAAAAATTTAAAAATATTAAATATATTGAAACTATTTCGAGGGAAAACGTCATCAAGATGAAATATACATGCCAACGAATTTTCAATCCTGATATGTATGAATGGGAGGAAATTAATAATTAAATTAGATTTAAACCTATTTATCTCATCACTTCTAAAATGGAAAATTTATTTAATTTGCACTGATAAATTCCGCTTCTTTCATGCGTTTTAACACAGTTATGTCTGGTATTTTATGTTTCAAGACACAAATATTTCGATCATAAGTGAATGTTGACTTTGATTGCAAAAAATAAATTTTGTCGGCGTCTGAAATTTTCGCACGATATTATAAATATTATTGATCCATTAGGTATGATAATTCTTCATAAAATTTGAAAATAAGCCTGTACCTTTTTTAACATCTTGATCACTTCAAAATTATTTTCATCATCCTTTGGAAACCTAACCTAAGATTTATTATGCATATTGACGCCGTTCAATAGACTCACTTCTTTCGTTTTCATAATATTACATTTTTGAAGTTTATTTATTTTAAATTTAAAAACGCTGTATTTTGCTTTTTTAATTTATTTTTTTGGGATTTAAGACGTCTATGCTAATATTAGAAAACCAACATCACGACGTTATATGGTTGAATGCGCATATACTGAAGTTTATGACAAGTGCATGATTGATTTTATGAACCATTCACTCATTTTTATTGATCTTTTCAATGTTTGGCATTCCTTAATTATTATATAAGTATTTTTAGTGATAAATGTGATTAAGTAGACAGATAAAAAGTAGAAAATCATTAAATAAGAAAAATTTCTGATAATAGACTATGATTAGAAAGAAAAACAGTTCAACACGCTGTTCGCTTGGGTGTTACTATCTCAAAATATGTTCAAGCTTAAAAAATATCAACGAAAGAAGGTGTATAACAATTCTATATTTTATTCAAGTAGAAATATATTCAGAGTTGTTGAACCCATAGATGTTGATATTTCAGAATCTCATTTCTTCGAAAATAGGTGTGCTACAAACATCCCAGACAATATTAATTGCTTACGAATTTTAACAAAAAAAATTTGGTTTAAAAATGTACCATGGATAGGGAATCGTTTGAAGGAAAAACATTTCACCGTCATTTTATGAAAATGTTAGTCCCTTTAATCAACCGAAAAATTAGATAAATTACTGAAAATTTTATACGCTTTCGAAAAAATTGATAAAAAAAATCAAAATAAAGCATAATTTGATTATTTGAAAATATTTATCTCTGAAATGTCAACAAGGGTCGGTAAGATAATGTACCATTTAACTTGCAACTATAAAATTTGTTGAGAAAAAATTGACTGAAAATTAAGAAAACATTCGATATATTTAGGAAATATTTTTAAGCGTAATATTTAATATTTCTAGATGTCGCTTTCAAGTCAATCTATTTAAAGACGCCGTGATTTTGACTTAAATTCGAAAATCTTACAACATGAATGAAACGTTTGAATTTGGTTTTTTTCATTCAACGAAACTCAATTCGAAACTTAAATTTCCCATAACTTCTGTGATATTTTTCTCACACATCAATAATAAGATAATTATATCGAATTAAATTATGATTGTTCGTCATTAAGAATTTATTCATATTTTTTTAATCAAAAGCATGCATATTATAAAAAAAACTAACTAGATCTTGATTATTGTAGTGTTTCTTAACCTCTTACAAAACAACACAAAATAAAATATGCGAGTCTAGACTGGCACGTGGGATGGTGTCTAGTATTTTTTTCTTTTGAAGTAAAACTTATAAACTTTCGTTGTGATAATTTTATTTTTGTATGAGCCATTATCTGCTCGATTAATGTCGATCGACGATTAACGGTTTTGTCTGAATCAAAAACGTTCCATTTAGACGGGAAAACCTAAATTATAAAAATGAATATCAATGAAATCACTCACATATATTTGGTGAATTATAGCTAGCCTGTAGAGCGTCGAATTCTAGAATTTTTATTTTCTATCGATATTGCTACCAGTGAGGGAAACCGTCTTGCTGTCTTTTCGTTGCAATTATAATGAATATTTTTGGTGGTATTAGAGGTAATGTAGAAACTAAACACGACCAAAATTACAATCATATCGTGTTTCGAAAATATCTGAACAATATCAAACAGTGGAGATTTAGTCTATTTTTTCTATGAACAAGCTTTCAAACATCTCTTCTTGAAAATAATCAACCACCTATTAGTCGAATCACGGTTATCTCAAAAATTTTTTCGTTTAGTAACCTAAAATACCATCCTTATACTTCTAATAAGACAGGCGCAATGCAACAAATATTTTTAGGTGGGTAAAAATGAGTATTTTATGAAAAGAACAATGATACAAGTTATCTTTAAAAATATTTCAAGTTTATAATTTAAACGGTTTTTTTGCATTTATCGTTGTGATTAGAATATCGTGTGTTCTTATCTTGATTCTAACAATTGTAGTTATTTTGAATCCATCATTAATTTAAAATGATACAATTATTCGTTAATAAAATAACCTAACAAAAAAAACAAAATAAATCTAACTTAAAAATATGAAATGAAAAAATTATAAACGTGATTAAAGATTATTATGTTG
Source organism: Neodontobutis hainanensis (assembly GCA_024349245.1). Classification (NCBI taxonomy): domain Eukaryota; kingdom Metazoa; phylum Chordata; class Actinopteri; order Gobiiformes; family Odontobutidae; genus Neodontobutis; species Neodontobutis hainanensis. The sequence goes on from JALDNG010000542.1 coordinate 53,524, forward strand.
TCAATATGATATGTTTTGTTCCATATCGACTTGAAATTAGTGAGAGAACCTCCAGTTCTCAATTAAAAAACTTGCTATATTTTTTTCAAATTAATTTCTGGATAAATTCTCATATGTTTTACTTAGGACTGTTTTCTAAAATACAAATTTTTATTCGTCAAAAGTTATAATCACGTAGTCTACACTAACTATTATACTTGTCCATTCATAAGGTGACTCGTATCCTGATGATGGCATTCTTTTACTCTCAAAGTAGGAACCCATTTTATCGTGATATACTCAACCCAAACTCATGAAAACTTGAAATCTCTCAAAACTTCACAAAGAATAAGCCTTTTAAATAAGGTTTAATACACTGAATTTTTAAGCCAAATGTATTAACGTGTCGTATTTCCGAACAATGGATCTAACAAATCCAAAAATACTTTTGTCATTTTTTTTTCTTTCCCCTCTCTTATAAAGATTGTCCACAATTAAATATAATTCATGAACTACGTTGAATTTATCGCATAAATTATTTTTTAGATTTTTAAACATGATTATATGGTCAAAAATTAAAGTTGTCTTACATGCCTCTAATTTGACAAATATCCAAGAATCACTAATTTATAAGTCATTCAGAATTATTTTCTGTAAAATTATAATCAAAAGAAAACTTTTTCTAAAATATCAGTGATTTTTTCATCTTACAAATTTCATCAATTTAACAAAAAATTTCAACGTTATTACAATTTAAATTGACCCAAAAATAAATATTATAATTTATTTTAATTTTTAATTAGAAAATCATTTTTAAGTCGTTCATGATTCATTTTTACAAAATTTTACTTGAACATTGCAAATTATATGAAATTAATCCCATTTTACTTTTTAAAATCTGCGAATGAAAACCCATATTCTTAAAATGTCTTGATTGTTTGACATTATAAATTTCCACGAAAAGCACAATACTGAAGAGAAGAGATGAACTAAAAAAGATCTCTATTTTTAAAGGGGAATTAAATGTTTATTTTCAATTAAATTTTAAATATCTTTGAAGAAACCAATCCCAAATCTCAATGAATTGTTTTTAAATAAGGTTTTTGATCAGCTTTTAAAAAGAAAAAAACTAAATTATAATTTATCAAAATTGTGTTAAAATTTTAGTTTGTTCGCGCTATGGTACACAATGAAGAGAATATAAATATTTAAATTTTGAGCTTAAACAAATGGAAATATCTTTTTTAATTATTGTTTTAAATTTAATATAATTCACAAAAAAATCTTATCGTGTTAAAGATCAAAATAAATAAACGAGCTATAATTTCATATTTAGATACCCTGAAATCTGAGATAAATATTTTGAGTTGACTTTTAATAATCTACATTTGGTTGACAAAAACTTGATCAAAATAAATTTATATGTTACAAAGGTTATCTCCGACTGACAAAATTTATGAAAACTTGATAGTTTGGTGACTCTCATTAGAGGAATATTATCTGATATTTTAATTCAATATAATCGCAGCTTTCAAGGAAAACCATAAAAAGTTAAAGATTTTCTCTTTGAATAGAATCCATGGAAAATTATGTCGAAGGTTGATAGCTGGAGAGTTCCCATTCCAGACATCTTAAATATATTTTCACAAAATTTTCGAATTTCTGTCGAGAAAAACAAGTTATTTTTTCAATAATAGAACTTTATCATTTCAAAATTAAATCGAATCATAAGCTGAAGGCATTATGGATATAAGAGATATTTCAGAAAATTGATAGATGATTGAAAAAACCAAACCTTTAACACAAAAAACGGGAAATTTAAATATAGGAGAATTTTATTTTCTAAGAAAGAAATAAAACTAATTTATGTGCGTAGAGTTCTGAAAAAACGAAAATGGGTGAGTAGTTTCTTTGACATTTTGCCATCACAGCGTGAATACGTTATCTGAAAAAGGAATTGAACGCCTCAAATATTATAAAGATGCCTCAAAAGTATCTTCTAAACATAGTCATTTCATAAACTATAATCTTCTTATTCTATATTCGAATAAATTAGATTTCCGACTTTTTAAACTACTTCAAGCAAAAATATCGTCAAGTTGAAAACATAATTCTATACATCCGAATCGTTCGCTCTTTTATCTCTTGAATTACCAAAATATATAAAAAACACAAAAGGTCAATTAACTTAAAATTATTTCTGGTTAATTTTGTTCTTAAGAGTTTTTATACATACCATTTTAAGGTAGTTTAAATACAGATTCAACTGTCTCCTTCAAAGTCATCTTGTAATCAAAAGTTAGTTTATGGTATACAGACACTTCATAATCGAAATTAACGTTCTGTTTGATTTTATTGAGATTCTTTATGCTTGCCAAATTAAAATAATTTCAAATTTTCCAATTTAAGATTCATTAAATTTTTGTTTTCAAATTTATAATTTTTACTTCCAAAAACATCCTCTTATTGTTTATGTGATGACATCATTCTACGTTGAAAGAAGAATTTGCAATCTCCAAAATAGATTAAAGTTAAATGAACTTAAATTATCAATTGCATTAAATTATCTTTGAAATCAAAGGCATCCAGAACTTACAATCAGATTTGAGATTATGTGTTGACCCATTGGTCGTTCTTCAGCTTAGCATTAGGTTGAGAAAAAATCTTAAAGTTAATATTAACACTTTTAACTTTAAGGATGGGTTTTACAATTATCAATGAATTATAAAATTTTCCCAAATGAACGAAGTCCTCTATTACAATCAGCAATTAGTCTCTCGAGGATATTTGCCGTCATCTCCTCCTTTTACTTCAGTTTTTTAAGTAAAAGGAATTAATTTGTTTTTGGAACTTTTAGGATTTCAAAATTTTCAAATCACTAGAAGAGGATTGTTTCGACGCGAGCCATTCTGGCACAAACGAAAACTGTGAGTCGATCATTGCTTTTTTACCATTAGTACAATACTTTCACCTAAATTCTATGGCCTTATAATGTCATAACTGCCAAAAAGGTATGTTTCTTTAAAATTTAAAACGTTGGAAGGGTCATATTTTCCAAGGCATTCATAAGTACATCTTCCTGACACGTTTTCAATTTAACCATTTGCACCAAACTGAGTTTTTTTGAATGATTTTTAATGTTATAGTATATAGGAAAAATTTTATATTGATCGATTAACGGCTCCAAAATTCTCGATTTCTTATTTGTTTACCAATCATTGACTTTACTCAGAAGTAAGGTCAAAAAGGAATATTTCGAATTATTATCTATTTGAAGAATTTGAAACGAATTCATCAAAATCCTCGTCCTATGTAGTCTTTATTCTTGCATATTTGAGAAGATTGCCTCCAGCCAATGCATCTTAAATGGAATTTCTTGATACTACTGGGCCGTTTATAGTTTTACGTGATACATTAACATATTTTCTTACGCACTTATACTGAACATTCAGTCTGAAATTCTTAAATGTTTTCTCTAAAAATGTCAACTTATGGTATTAAATCTTTTTCTTTGAATTTTATTTTTGGTTTTATATTTTTACCTTTTCTATTATAGATAATTTTTTTTATTTTTAAACTGTAGTTGTAACGAGGTAAATTTTAAAATATTAATTTGATCTGGAACTAAAAAAAGACTTAATAGAAAGGTTTCAGTATTAGAAGATATTACTCTAACATTTCAAAATCTAATGTATTTTCTTACCCCATAGCGACACTATATGTTGTTGATTTTATAATTAGGTGACTCAATATAAACGTTGATGTATATGAACATGAATTTAAGAATACTTGTAATTTCGACTTAAAAAAATTATTCGTTGTTAAATATCCAAATGCTTTTATAATTTATATCATTTTTAAAAGAAGGAAGGTCCGTTAATTTTAATTCTTTTAGCATTATTTATTTTCAAAAAATTTACAAATGAACAGTTGTAACTGAAAGAACTTCTTACAAAATAAATTTCATTTAAATTCTTTAACCTTTCATGATGAAAGTATCCAAAATAAATAAAAATATTTCTCTTCTCATTTCTGTCTTAAAAAGACGTCTTTAGAGTAATGATCCAAAATAAAATACAGCCATTAGAATAAATTTATCTTGTTATTTGACCTTTATTTATCTTCTGCCACAACTAAAACAGATTTTTCAGAAGATTTTGCGTTATATTACTATGTATAATCGACAAGATACATTTTATTCCTTTTCCTCTAAATTTCGCGTTTTCTCTCAGTTAATTAAAAATTTTTATTTTTCCTAATCCGAGTGACGTTTTGAACGCAAGATTCTGATTTTTGGCACAATAAGAAAGTGTTTAACTCATGGATTTATAATGAATTGATGGACCTTGAAAGGGATCTTTGACACTGTTGATGGTACCTTGTATGGATTCGATTTAGCAGGTTATATTCACACAAATCCATCAACCACTTTGATTTTTGATTGTGAGCTTCTTTTAAGCCATTTAGATATTTCCGGATAACGTGGTCAATTTCGATAGCTAAACATTTGCCTCAAACGTATGTTTTGAAATTTATGAAGTTCATAAATATAGCTAATATTTCTTTATCAGTGGTACTTTTTTTTCATTTTCGACTTTTATAGTACCTCGCCTGGGAACGAAACACGAATTTCAATTCCGTCAAATATCTGTGCAAAAGACTCGTCTTAGAGCCCTTCCTGATCCTTCATCGCGGACAATAATTTATGATTTTACTTTACATGGGAGAGTATTCGGAATGCACTCAGTTTTTTTGGTCTCTTCATGAATGAGTATTTTCGTGATTATATCATTGAAACTATTTATCAACCAGAATCAAATTACATAACGTAAATGTACCTCCTGAAAAATTATTTATAAAACAGGGAAATATGCTCACAGTCAAAGGAAGCGCCTAGGCTTATTCCATTATTTGGGCCTTCGATATTTAACAACGGCTTTTTTATCTTCTGTAACAGAGGTTCTATCTTTGTAGATTTAATATCACAGAAAATTAATTTGATCATTAACAAATACTCGATAAAAAGAAGATTGCATGAAATTGACTTCATTTAACTTCTTCATAACATTACTCAGATAGATGAAACGCTCGCCAAAATTAATTGAGAATATCACGACATCGTTAAGATAAGAGAAAATAAGGATGGAAATGTGATAAATCTCGTAAATGCAAATGTGGAATGTTGCAGGGGCGTTATTTCAACAAAAGTCGATCATATTAAATTCGTATATTGCTCGCCGTGTCCAGCAAAGAAAAAAGTCTTGTGTTAATCACCTTATGCACTTTGGATCTGTCAATAAACGTTTTTAATGCCAAACTAGAAGAAAAATGTTGCCAATTCAAGCCTGTCTTTTTGATCCTAAATTTTTAAAGTAACTATTATGTATTCTTTTAGGTTCCTATAATCAATAGCAAATCTCTTTGTGTCACTTTCATGCTAAATGGTGATATAGACTCGATAAAGGCTGCAAAATTTACTGATAATCTCGAACGATAAAACATTTTAAATTTCTTCCTTCTCTAAGTCGTGGAGAGAAATCAGAAGTTTAAAAATCATGATACCGATGAGGTATCTGATTACGTGGAGGTGTGGTGTAGTCCTTATGAAAATCTTACCTGCTAATCTTTTGAAGATGAATAAATTTCGAAAATTTTTGCGAAGCGTCTTTTATCTCAGAGAATTCTTTATTAGAAAGATCCTCTTTTCAAATGTTTTAATGTGAATTGTTTTTATTCTGTGTTCAAGAGATTTTTGAACTATTTAGATTTTGTTCTTCAAAAAATAAATAATTTTGGTCATTACTCTTAGGAAGTCTCATCCAAAAAGTGCGTCATACAAAAAATTGTTTACGAACAAATCTGTGAACTGATAACATTTACTTCAAACTTATATAATTTAAGATATAGTTCCATGGACGTGATTTTGTATCCATTCGCGACTTAATCAAATCAGAATAAAGAGTCTCCAGCTTTTTAGCTTTTCAAAAATTAACAAGAGATATGTTTACTCCATAATAGACCAGATCATCGTGTTGTTTCAGTTTCTCTCTGTTATCAATTTAAACTTTTATCGTGACGGGTTGATCTGATTAAATTCTCAGTAGTTGAAACCTTTTCTTTCTCTGCATCTACCAACCAAGTTCTCGATTCTCTTCAAAAGACAAAAATAATGATTTGTTTTGGGAGGTTTAAAAATCTAGTTAATTATCTGTTTGAGTTTTCATCTGTTAGTCCTTGTAATATATGCATGATCACGTCCAGCTTATTATCACTAGAGTTTTGACTAGTCGCTCAATCAACACCCGAAAAGAATTCAGTTCTAAATTGATTAAATGTGAAACAATAGCTAACGTGTTTAGCTGTTTTTCAGTATGGACGTTAGGGTGTATTTTTATTTTGCTTGGAAGGCCTCCTGTGAAATTCGTTCTTTTCTAAAATGTCAAGTTCGTCTCCAGATAGCGGGGGCTTAATTATCCTCAATCTGATCTAAGACGTTGGTCTGTTTCTGTCAAATCCCTGTCAATTTCCGTGATTCTTACTAAGAAGCTTCAAATTTATCTTCACCAAGGTTTCTCCTATCAAAGTTTATGAACATCTAAGTAAACATTTCACCTCGTTTTCTGGTGAAAACAAAAAGGCCATTTAACCAACATTCTAGTGAACTCTAAACAAAGTTTTATTTTACATTTCTGACGTCATCTAAGCAAATGTCTAGCCTTAAATCGATTTCTACAGTATGTCAATATTGTCAATAATTGACATCTGTAAATCTGACTGTTCCTCTCTTTTAAACTCAAGGACCATGTTAACTAATAGGATCAATGTGAGATTACTTATATTAATATCTTGACTGAAAAAATATCTTCAAGGTTTATTTGTGTGGGACCTGCGATGATTTAATGTTATCAAATGTTCTCTTGTTGTATTACCTGACACTGGGCTTAACGTATGCTATGATAAAAATTTATAAAATTTCAAAAAAACGCCAAAAACTGTTAACTTTATATCTTTGGGATTTAAAATTACCTTTAATTCGATATGCTGTGAGAATTAATATTTTAATTTAAACACTTAACCCTTAAAATATATTTTTAACACTGAAAATATAAAATTTTATTTCCCGTATTTAACACGTTAAAGTCAAATTATTGAATCAAAACTACTAACTGTTAATTAATTGAGAAAATAATACATATAAAATTCTTGTCAATGTTGCAAGAAAACTGGTTTTTTTGATTTTCAATTCCAAGATGTGAACTGAAATGAGCGTTTAAATATATAAAGATAAAAACTCGATGTGCATCGTTTAATTGACACAAATTGACAATTAAATATTTCATTAAATATTACTTCATTGTTTAACTAGTTCAAAAATTTCAGTCATTTCAAATTTTTTAATTAAATGTAAATATATTTGAGGCCGATTCTGGGAATTATTAATATTTTAAAAGAAAAATAAATTTAGGACGAATCTATTAAAATAAAATGTTTACAAATTTTATCCTTGATGGATAAATTTTCTATTTTTTATATTATCTCGAGGAAATATATGTTGTGCCATTTCATCATCGAATCGTAATTATTTCTTTATTAACCTTCACCATAAAATTGATTAAGTATAAATGATTTTCCCAGTTTTGTGATAGATAATATTGTGAAAGATAATGTTGAAAATTACAAAAATAATATGACCTGGAAACGATTTTAAGATTAATAATTTGTGAATTCCCAAATTTAAAAACAAAAAAGTAGTTGCACGTGAATATTTATAACAGATTATTTGATCAAATTACGTTGAGTATGCCACAAAAATAAAGATATCGTTGAAATTATTTTCTTCAAGAGATGTCGAAATATATTTATAACTATGTAAGAACATTTTTGGATTCAATTGTTAACATAATGATAAGACTGAAGCTGTCCAGACTTTGTATAATGATAATGTATTCGTACATTTTAAAATAAAAAATCATTAAACATAATTTTTATCTTTTAATTTATGTACATTAGAAAATTTGTGAATGATTTACATATATTTTGATTAATTTTATATATTTATAAAGCTTTAACTTTAACATTAATTGATATAATTAAAAATTAAATTTATGAAATACCTGATTTATATAATATTAAATTTTGATCTGCTCATATAAACCTTACCAAGAAATAACGGCAATCAAATAAAATCATGTTCCTTATACATGAGATTAAAATTATATTGTTATATGATTCATGATTATATTTAAAATTAGTTTTCTAAATTCGTGTATCTATTGACATGTATAATTCTTTGTTGATGTTCATCCATTCAGAGAGTATATTTTATTTCAATGTTTCCAGAATTTATTTTTAAAGTATTTAATCAGTGTTAAAAATAATAAAAAATTTTTAAGTGTAGAACTCTTAATTCGTATTCAACTAGTAAGATAACGTATTATCTATTTTTGAAACATCATTCAATAAATAGAAAAAGAAAAATGAATTATAAATAGAATTTAATGATTTATCGAATGCAAAAAATCGAATAACTGAATAAATTTAATCATTTTACATTTATGAAACTGAAATAAATCATAAATAATAATTTTAAAAACTAATATTTATCTTTCCATATACTCAATGACAGCTTTTTCTTGTTTGACATTATATTTATGCTAACGTTTTGACATTAAAAATTTTAAAAATAATATATTTGATGAGATAAATCTTTTCCTATGATTTCTTCATTTTAAAAATGTACTGTATCAAAAAAATCTAATTAAAGTGAAATTTTTGTTAATTCAAAATAAATTGATTCACACGAAAGACTCATTTGTTTGTTAACTTACTGTTAGAAATCTGTAAATAGTTAAATATATAAAAATTCATTATATATTTAACAGTATGATGATATAATTAAGAAAAAAGAATCTAAATCATAAAGCTTATCAACATCATTTATTTTAGTAAAATTCAAAAAACTATTTTTGAAATAACATCGAAAAGTATCTTTCCTTAACCATATTAACATATCTTTTTTGTAGTTGTAATATAACCCAAAAAGTTAAAACCAAGTAATTTTTGAAAAATTTAATGAACTGCGATATAATAAATAAAATTTTTGAGCAAAATTAAAAATATTGATTTTTTAAAAATGATTTTTATCAATAACTGTAGCGAGATGTGTTCATCTTAACGAGAAATAAATAATAAACAAAACTAATAAATAGACTAACATTAATTAAACTACCTCAAAATCATGAATGTTATTTTATTTTTCCTTTTGATATATATATTTTCAACTTTAATTGAATTTTTAGCATTACGTAACATTTTATATCTTATAGGCAACAATAATTTCACTCTTTTTGAATGACACATAGATGATATATCGATATTTATAAATTCATAAAGCAAACAAAACTATGTGAAATAAATTTTGAAATATTTGCTTTAAACTTTTGTTTCTAGGTAATAAAGACATACAGAAATAAATTCTTCATAATACGAATAAATTCAATTTATGTAGTATTTAAAATAAAAAACAGGAGTTAGCAATTCAGAAATGTTTTATTACTTTGTTTACCTATCGATTCAATTTTTATCAGGAAACAATTTATTATTTGACGTTCATAATATTGAAAAAACAGAGATATGATGTTTAGGTCTTCGAATCTATTTAAAAATTTTCAATTTGTTGGTAGCAAATATCAGATAATGTATTTATTTTATCAAATTATTTGATTAATAAGCAATTTTCCAACATATGATCTGCAGATTTAACTTATTTTATTTCTTGATGATATCAAAGAATCGTTTTTTACTCTTGCCGTGCTTTAATTGTTTAATCTATCTAAAAATATTTGGATTTGTGATTACTTATATTTTTTGATATTTGTTTAAATTATTCACCTTTGAGCTTGAAAAACTAAAAGTTGTTTTTCTTCAAAATCAGGATAATAAATACAACGTGTGTAATTTTAACTTAATTAAATGATAGATGTTGTTTATATTATTTAATTTCCAAATTATTTGAAAATATTTCGTAAGTCTTGATATTTGTAAGATTCTATTTTTGTATAACGATGAAAGCAAAACACACTATCAATCACAAAAACTTTAAGCCACTTATAAATTCATGAATCGAGAAAAATCCAAATTAATTAATGTGTAAGATCAAAATAATTATCAATAATTCTTTCACATCCAAAGAATAGTTTCAGTGAATCGAATCAACTAAAATTCAAAATAAAACATATAGTTTTAAGTTTAAAACAACGAAAATTTAGGAATAAAAAATATGTAAATTATTAATTACAGTAAGGGAGAACTGTATTTTAGACTTTTCCAAGTTTTAAAAACGATAGATAATTACCCTAAACGATTGTCATGAAATGAAGTAAAAATGTTTAAAATAATTTGTTTGAAAAAATACCATTGTATCTAAAGAAATTTCTCTTTGCAGAAAGAAAAATATTCAACTGATTACAACAATTCGGGTATGTAGGATTTAGTCACAAGAAATATTGATTCATTGAAAACATAAACATAATTTACAAATAGTTCGCCCCCATTCTCTTTTCAAAACATAAAAAAGAATATAAACAACTATTATCGAATATAAATATTATCTTTTATTTTATTTTTGAAGTCCTCTGAATTTTTTTTGAATCTTAAACACTTGAACGATTGAAATTTTTCACGTAAATCAAATTTAAAGGAACAATGAATTAAATTTTTGATCATAGGTTTTTAAAAGAATTTTTCAAGTTAATGAGAAACCAACATTATCATGACTCAAAATTAAAAAGATATAATCATTAATAAGAAGCGAGAATTATCGGTATAACAAAATATTGTTATTTTTCCTATTCTTGTGAGCTTCCAATTATTAATTATCCTATTTTATCATTTAATTCTTAATTATATCAGTTTTCAAAATTAAATCCTTTTAAGAATAAAAGATATTCTTCCTAAATTCAGAAAACAGAAAATTTCTTTAATTATCAAATTTATAAAAATTTTCTAGTTTGATAAAGTAAAAAATTTTAGATTTTTCAAATGTTAGTATGATTAAATATGTTGTCTTTAACTGAATCTACTTAAAAATTATTTAATAAAATTAAATATGGGTTATAGTGAGAAGATTTAAAACATTGGTTGTTGTTGTTAATAAACTATATTTTTAGTGTTTCAATTAAAAAGAGCCTAATTTTATGATTGAAGAAAATATTTCTTCCATTTAAAAATAACTCAGTCGATGAACTAATAGGAAAAAGAAAAAATCTTTAATTTTCTCTCTTGGAAAATAAGATGAAGATGGTTAGGAACGAATACGATTTGAATCAACTCTATAGCAACAAAACAAGATTGCCTAAGGTATGGATTACGTTAAGAATATCGAACATACAAATGTATTATGATGTAAGCTTTATTTTACACAATCTTTTCCTCGTACTCATTGAATGAATGGCTAATAGTGTTAAAAGTTAAAAATAAATGCATTAAATTTCAAGATTTTTATGAATCGTCAGTTATCGAAAATTTCAAAATTATTTTTATATTTTGAAAGAATCATTTAATTGATTTTTCTTCACTTACATTATTATCTGCGAAATTTTAATTGTGAACTAAAATATTAAATATTTTATATAGTTTACGCTAGCGCAAATGCAGTATGATATTTTTACAAAACTGTATCTGACATTATTTAACGCAATTAATATCTGCTCGCGTTTCTTTTTGATTTTATTTTGAAATAGTAAAAGAAATGTCTAATTTTTTATCTCATATACCACGTGAAGCGTAATTATCCTTTACTTTTTTTCAATATGTACTTTAATTTTCGGAAGTAAATTAAATTATGAATTTATATTTGATTCAATTGTAAAGAGAAAACTTGTTTTTTATGGATACTTTTCAAATATGAACGCATGTGTTAATAATTTCAATATTTCTGCACATATTTTCGAGAAAACATTTTTTTGCTTACTTTTCAAATTATTTATTTTTTACATGTCAGCTAATATAGTAAGTATTACAGTGTTAATAAATAGTTTTTAAACAAATTATGTAATATTTTAATGAAATATATAAAAAAACCAAAATTTATGCCATCAATAAATTAAAAAGTAATTTAATAAATAGATATAATTAAAAACTAGAAAAAGCTTTATGACTAGATATCTATGCCATCTTCTAAATAATTTGGCTATGCGCAGTAAATGACGTGGACAAACTTTATATGATTAAGTAAACCTATCTTAGCTGTACATCATTGTAACGTAACAAATAAAATACACTTAAGAACATTCCTTTTATAAATTATGCGTATTAATTATCTAATTGAAAAATTTCTTTATCCTAAGCAATGTGGGTAAATGTGTCAATTTGAAATTTTCTTCTTCTTATCAATTTTGACAGTAATGATTGGTTTATTTTAAATATTATTTGTAAAAAATAGGTAATACTGAGAGTAATTACAAATCTTTACATAGTTAATAACGAAAAAATATTTGGACATGCCCGTTTATTTATCAAAATGGAAATAGAAGTATTTTTTATAAATAGATTTTATACGGGAAATAACTTATGATATAAGTATTCATATTCAACATTTTATCTAGTAATCGTTCTCACGTTTTAAATGATTGCGATATTATTAGATACGTACTTTTATCACGTTAACAACGGTTAAATAAATATAAATGTGATAATTTTCAAAGAGGAAAGTAAAACTCAAAATTAAAAAAGTATTTTAAATTTTATATTCATCGAGTTATATTTGAGAGTTTTTACCTCATCATGTATCATAAAAATGAATGAGATAAATGAACAATCTCATGTTAAAGTAACGTGAAGAAAACTTTTCATAAATTTATATCCGACTTGATGTATCTGAGAGCCAAATAACGGAGTGATTTTTGTCTGATTATATAAGAGATTTAACAGATGATTCTAAACCAATTTCAAAACTTTAGGCTAAATTTTTCATGAATGATTTAATTAATTAAAATTATGTAAACATCTTCAATAGCTCCTATTATGGTAGATTGAGGCTACTCTGCATCGACTAAAAACCATTCTTATCTGCAGGACTTATTTAACTACGTAATATATCAATCTATTATATATTGTAGGTAAAGGGTACTTCTAAACCTTTTTATACCATTAAAATAGAATTTACATAATTGGTTTGATTAGTTTATCAGTTTTTATTCAATAACAATATTCAAAAATGTTTTTACGAAGTCATTAGACTTTATTAATTTCTGCAAGTACTCAAAAGATATCATGGAGTTGCAAAAATAATATTATGAGAGTAGTTTAACAATTGTTTAGATGCCTAATACCCTAAACTCTAGTTATTAATCTTAAGTTATTCGCCTCGTATAGAACCATAAAAACTTTTAAATCAAATAATATTAAATCTATCAAATAGTGTTTTAGAATTTTAGTCAAATAAAAATCTCTGAAATATTTGTTGGTTGTTTTGATGTTCAGGTTTTTACTTCTCGAGGCATTTCATTACTTTTAAGTAGTTTCAGAAACAATTTTAAAATAAATTGTATAATTTCGTTTATAACAAAATTTCAGCTCCTGCAAAAGTTGTAAAATCATGCATATAGGGTTTAAAGCATTATTTAAAATTAAATTAAAAATTTTTATACGGATATTATCATGTTTAATGGTAACAATATACAATTTATAATCTGCATATCTTTTAATTATATGATATTGATGGATATATCGATCAAAACACAATTTGTGATATTTAAAGTGAGTATTTTTCGAGCCTTATTGATAAAAATAGTTTATTTAACTAATTAAATTCAATAAATTAACTCAACGAAATTTAAGTCGAAATTATAGATTAAATATTCAAAGATGTCTTAAAATCCTAAAAAATTAGTATATTTTCTTTTTTTGTTAATTGTGCTTGTTACATTGTAAATTTGATAAATTGTAACTTCAAGATCTCTTTTAATAATGTGTTGAAATCATTACACTTGCTAACTTTTAAAAATGCATTTACACTAGCTGTATCACTTTAGAGTTCAGTTCAATAACTGGAAGTTTATTATTATTTTCTACGATTAATTTTATAAATACTAAAAATTCATATTTTAATGCTACGTCATGAAAAGCAATATTTAATTACGAATACACGAATTAAATGATCACGTATTACATATCTTTTAAAAAATTATAATTATTTTAAGTGTTTTAACTATTCTTTCAATTTTTTATCGATCACATATCTCAAATATTTTAATGAATTATTAAAATATAAAAAGACATGCGCAATAATGAACGTGCAATTTTATCCACGAATCTATCTTATCAGATGAAAAAGTATTGATTTTTCCTGGTCCTAATTAATAAATCTATAGTTTTATTTCCAAAAATAGGTTATGATATAGAGCAATCGTTTAATTCAAATTACCAAAATAAACCAGACTCAGTAGAATTATCCCCGCGCATTGTAGAAAATGAAGGTATTGATGACAGTTTGCCTTCTCGAATGAAGAAAACATATGATAAAAGTATTTTAAATATTTATCATCAGAATTAATATCTACCAGAACGCATGGTGTTAATTCTCGTGCCTCAATGTCTTATTTGAGAGTCAAAAGATTTAGAGAAACACAGAAAAAAACTTTTGAATGTATTCTTTTAATCTTAGTCCATCCATATATTGTATTTATTCAATAAAAAGTATTTTTAAATTGAACCGGCTCATATCTGAATAAAGAAGCTCTTTATTGAATAAATTTCGATTCAAGTACAATCAAAGAAGATTTCGGTCTCGAGAATTTCTTATAAACCATAAATTTTTTATTTTGAAAGATGCAAAATTGAGGATTAAACAGAAAACATCCGAACTGATAAAGAATCAGGAATGGGTCACCGTCAGTTTATGGGATTGAACGGGGATCACACTACTCATTCTAGAGACCTGATTTTAATCAGAAATGATTATCTTCGATATAAAAGATGGAGAAGTCACATGTGTCAAACTGTAAAAAATATTTTTGAGTTTGACCCATTCAAAAGTTTTTTAAATTTCACATCTTTTATCTCCGATGCACATGAAACCAGAATTATCACAAATCTTTTGATTGAGTTTAGCATTTTGATTCATTTTGAAACGGGAGGAAAACCGATGAAACATAAAAAAATAAGCAGTGATCATCTTAGAAAGCAGATCGATAATTTTCGAAAACTGAGTGAACCTATGGAATTTATGAAAAAAACGTAAAAAGCCATTTAAAATTCAGAGGAGTCTTAGTTTTCTTAAAGATGTGACGGCGCTGATGTTTAATCTGAGACGTAAAGAATTTACAGTATATTTCAATATTAACATAATAAATCTGCAATTACATCTTTTCAGATAATCTAAGACGTGTATCTGGTGTGGAGTACTCATCGATACTTCGTATCTTCAAAAGTATCGAGAACTTAATGATGCCATCAAATTAGTATTTTTATTTTTAAAATAGTTTGCACTCAGAGATAAATTATTACCACATTATTATGAAATGTGCAGAATTAAGCTTCATTTACAATGAATTATTTTTCGAATGACAAAAACAAATTCTTGTAATATATATTCATGAATTAATTTGCATGATTTCTGATTCGTTTCATAGATTAGCACAAAAATATTTAACGTTGTAGGGTAAGAATAAAAAATATTTGTTAATCTACTAGCCGTTCCGAATTAGTAACGTGATGACAACACAACCTTCCCCAGTTTTGTTATTTTTTCTTCGGTAGTCATCTTTGTGAGAACTTCCTCGTGGTTATGGTTCTGATATTTTAATTTTCGACGATGGATCGATGTGGGTGGGATTAGTCTGTCGATCAAAACGGTTTCGTTTTTTTTAGTCTTTAAAGTTTGTATACCTTGCCCCCTTATTTCGATTACTTCGATAGCGCTATTGTGAGGTAAGATTAGTGATGTATGAGGAACAACGTGACGTAAAAAGACAAAGTTGCAAGTCTCGAGGCTACGTGAAGGTAGAGTCTTCACACTTGTGCTATGATCTGATGTAGGAAGTGATGCAAAAAAACCTCATGGTGTTCTTCAAACTTTTCGAAACGTAGCAATGCTTTATTTTGTCACTTTGTGGAAAAAATTCAACAGGCACGGCGATTGGAGATCCATATACCAGCACAGCTGATGAGGTTAGTATGTCCTCTTTAGTCGTTGTGCGTATTCCTAGCATTGCCCTGGACAACACCTCAATCCAATTATTCTTTGTAGGTCGAGCGTGTATAGTTGCCTTAAGGTGCCGGTGGAATCCTGCAACCATCCCATTAGCTTTGAGATGGTAGGCAGTTTAGTGATGCAGCATGCTTCCGAAGAGCTTTGCTATATTATATCAAAGGTCTGAAGTAAATTGTGCTAAAATATTGGACGAGATGTCCGATGGTACCCTATTACGAGAGATCCAGTTCACGATAAAACTACAGGCACAGGTCGCAGTTAACGTGTCTGCACAATGAATTGCTTCCGGCCACCTTGTGAACCTATCGACTATCCTAAGTTTATGGGTGAAACCTTGGAAGAGTGGAAGAGTTACCATTATATCCATGTGGATATGGTCAAATCTTCTGGGTATAACTTTTAATTCATATAGAGGATTCTTAATATGGGCTTGAATCTTTGAACTTTGACATGGAATGCACTTACGAGACACCATACGGAAAGATTTTTTTAGATTTTCCAAACAAATTTGTTTGATGTCAAGCAAATGGTGATACGTCTTGACGGATGTGGAATGTTGTGGATATCGTCAAATATTTGTCTTTGCCAGGTAAAAGGTACGATCGGTCACATTAGACTTGATCTTCGGTTTGGCCAATTTTTACTTTTTTAAAAACGAGACTCGAATCGGGTAGAATGATTCTTTGAATTTCCTTGTGTTATAACCGTGCTCAGGCTAATTCGGAATAGTCGCTGCCAGACAGTACAGTGTTAATAACGTTGATATTAATACGTTAAAGAGCGTCCGCTACGGAGTTGTGCTTTCCAGAAATGTATTTTTACGTTTGTTATAACTTCCAAGGTAAACGATAATTTGCGCTGCTGCCATGCTGTCCAGGCATCTGATACTTTTAAAAAAGCGAAAATAAGCAGTTTGTGATCGACAGGAGAGGTTAAATTGTAGCCTTCTAGACAGTAGCGAAAATGACGGATTGCTTAGTACAGGGCGAGAACTCCCCGTCAAAAGAGCTGTATTTTACATTTTGTTTGCGTACCTGTATGCAAAAAAACTGAGAGGTTGGTAATTGCCATTGAATTGTTGCTCTAATTCGGCTCTGATAGTGGTATATGAGATGTCAGTAGTCATGGTCAAAGTTGCGTTTTCAGATGGCTTATTTAAAGAGGTAGCTTCCCGAGTGCCTTTTCTTTTCCTCAAAGCATTGTGTCATGGTATGTGTCCAGATTATATATTTATCTTTTGCTTTCAGCGCGTCTTACAAGATTCGCGTGATGTTGGCTGCACCAGGATTGAATCTATGGTAAAAGTTCACCATGACTATGAACTCTTGCATTACTTTAAGAGTGTCAATAACCAAGAAATTCTTGATCGCCGAAACTTTGTAGGGTAACGGGGTAACTCCCACTTGGAAATACGATGGCCAATGAAATCTATTGCTTCTCAACCAAAATTGACACTTTTCCACATTCATAACAAAGCATAAAATCTTTTAGTTTGTTAAAAAGTCAACGAAGATGACGATCATGGTCCTCACTGGACTTACTGAAAACAAGTATATCATCCAGTTTGGCATTACTCAAGTCTTGACTCAGTAATGAAGTATATATGAGCTGTTGGAACGTATGGGGTGCGTTTTTAAACACGAAAAGCATACGCGAGCACTTAAACAACGGGGTTATCACTGCAGTTTTAGAGATATATCTTTCTTTCATAGCTATCTGATGATAGCCTCTTGTGATATCAACCATGTAACAAAATTTTTTAACAGGCAAACCGACAAGTTATGTCGTGAAAATGAGGATTTTGGTATCTATCACAGAGAGTTATGTCTATTAAGCGCAAGTATTCCCAACAAGGCCCCAATTGGCCATTTTCTTTAAGTACTAAATGCAGTGGAGAGGCGTACTGATTGTTTGACCTCCATATGATGTCAAATTTATGCATTAAGCTAAATCCAAGCTTTGCGCTGTCTAATGTTTGGTGGTGGCCAACGAGCGTTGGCATGTACAGGGAGACTGTTTTTGATGATTTAATATTAGACTCCATGATTTGGCGTCGCTTTCAAAAATTCTGGGTTTGCCAACTCTCAGAATTCGGTTAAAATTTTTGAGTACCTATCTTCAGCCTCGACAATATCTCCAAAGTTATTTGCGTTAGAGAACGATTTTTTGCATTTTATGATATAGTATGATTACGGATCGATTAAACTGCTACCTTTGATGTCAACAAGGAGGTTGTGAGTCAGAAGAAAATCAGCTCCAATCAAGGGTTGTGTAAAGTCGGCAACGGTTAAATTCCAGGTAAATAGGCGTTGGGAAGATATCTTCGAACGTTCGAGTTTCGTATGTTTGAATGATTTATTTATTGGCAGTTGTGAGATTACGCTCTGAATGTTTATGTAGCTTGTCCTTCCAGGTAGCAGGTACTACAGAAATGTCTGCACTGTATCTACGAGGAATCGAATTTTTGAATTTTTGTCAAATACGTTGAGAACGGCTGCTGAAACCCTGCTGAGGCTGCAGTTATCTTTTTTTAGATTTTTTAACCTCTTTTGCATGAAAACCACATGGGAGTTGACATTTCTTCGCCTAATTCCTGAACCTGGCGTGGAAGAAACATTAAAGTAAAAAATTCAAAATTGAGTCAGTTATATATTTTATTCCTTCTGTTGAGAGTTTTGGAAAGGTAATGGTTGCTAACTGTATGTATTTTCGATGGCGACTGTTTAGTGACCTATAGTGCGTCAAGTATAGTACTGATCTTGTCATGTTTGTGAAAATCTTCACGGACGAGTTGAAGTTAGATGTTTTCTAGCATCTTCCACATCAATAAATCTTGAAAAAGTTAACATGACGTGTGACTGCTAGACAGTGCTCTTATCTCAGCAAGCAACTCCAAGCGTTTGCAGTCTCCTAAATAAGGTGAGTCTTTGAGCTTCCGAGCTCTTCACGCTTTGAAAAGCCCTATGCTGCCATCAAATGTTTTTTGAGGTCTTCATACTTGTTGATGACAGGAAGGTTTCTCAGTTTATCAAGGATATGCGTTGCAGCCTCTTAATCAAGCACTACGACGACATAATCGTACATCGTCTCGTCGTTACGGATTCATCGAAGCACATTGCCCCTTTATCTAGAAGAACCATATTTCGAGTTGTCTAGTACAAAAGCGATTTATATTAAGTTCTACTGCGTTCAAACCCCTCTAAGGTTGGTTTTAGAAAGAGAGAAGCCAAATATAGTTTTAGAATAAATGTATCCGTTTATCCACGAGCCGTTCTGATATAGTCACGGTATGGCCACACCATTATAAAATTAAAAAGAAAACTATATCTGAAAATTTTTTGGAATGTTTGGATTTATTATAAATATTAATATAAAAGAAAAAGAGTTTCTTTCACTGCTTTCGACAAAAGTTTACATATGTACGTCAGAAACAGAGTTTTTTTGATTTATTGTGAAAGTAGGAACACCCCTTAGTCGAAGTCTATGAAAAGAAAATTGACCATATACATCTAAAATAACTGATTCTTGGGAGGTTTGCTTACACTTGCCGTTGAGGAGCATTTGAGCTTTTATAAACCGAGGTCAGAGAAAATATGAAATTCTCTATATGAGGAGTCAAAATGGGTTATAGCTTGTAAGAAGAGACAAGTAAAAAGTGTATAAAAAGGCGAATTCTATTTAGAAGTTTTCTGAATGCCTATGATTCATCTTTGCTCTTCGAGATTAAATATAGGAATTCTGATGACACTATTAAATATATCAATGTATTTAAAACAACTCTAGGTACTTAGATTTTATGAAATAAAATCATCCATCAATATTATTAGATATAACGTGATTAAAACCATGTAAATTTATAACTATTTATTATTTATCAGAATACGTACACTCGAAAATTTCACTCTTTTAGATTAGAATATGAAGTGATCAATACTTGCAATAAAATATAAAATACAATTACGCACAAATGGTATGTCTAATATCTCAAAATAGAACCTTAAATAAAAAAAATAACGAAGATTTGGAATTAAAAATTCTGTAAATCGAATACATCTGATTTTTTTTCTTATTAATTAATAATGGTCGTTATGATTGGATTTATAACTTCATCTATGAATATATGATATATCAATGGTGTCGAAGTAATGTGGTGAAGGCATGACAGTATTTAATGTATTGTTTGAACAGAAATAATGAAATAACTTGAAACATTTTATTCTTGGTATCTGAAATATTTTCTCCTTCTTAGATTCCAAAAGATTGTGAATAAAACTTTATGAAAACTCATCAACATTCCTTATTTTCACAGATAAATTTAATTATGGAATTTTTTGAATTTAATTTTTATATATTGAATGAATAGGTTTAAAATGATTTATATTCAGGAAGCACGGTTTAATCATGAATAAATAACATCTAATGCCACAAAATGTGATTATAAATTTGAGTCTTAATAATGAAACATTTTAACATGTTGAATGAGTTCCTGATAACATAAATACACTTTACAAATTATTTTTGCCATTAAGAAGTTACTGATTACATGCCGTTGGTTGATTTGTTAAATATGGAGAAATATTAACATATAAATAATTAAGACGTTGTGCATAATGTATTAAACTCACCAAAAATCAATTTTTTATTTGATCTATGCCAGATCGTTGAGAACAAAATCCTATTTAATAAAATTATTCTGCCTTTCCCTCATATAAAATTAAATTATCATTTAAAAATGTTGAAAATAATTGATTTTTTTTCATCGGGTCGACCGTCTAAATTAAAAAAAGATACATGAGTATTTTTAATATTATGCTTTATAACGTTGCAAATGCATCAGATATTTTTCTTTAAATATGATAATGAATGGCAAAACGTTATCTATTATATTTATATTTCAAAATACAAATTTTTACTCGAAATATAGTGTTTCGCATTTATGCCCTAACAACTCATTAATAAGTTGATTTTATTAAAATTTAGTATTGTTCAAAATAATTTTGAACCATTATTAAAATTGAAATCAAACAAAGAATAAAGTTAGAAAGCTTTCTTGGATAAAAATATTCAACCAAACAAAGGTATAATTTAGTCATAAGAAAGAAAGAATTGATGGAAATAACCCGAAGCAGGAAAACTTGACTTAATCGCTGAACTAAGAAATTTTAATCATTTGAAAGACCTGATACGGCATTTTAAATTTTCTAAATGCGTGAAAGAAAATTAGTCTCTGAATTAAAACTGCAAACATAAATCAGATGTCTTTTTAGTTAAGACAGTTCACTGGGAGAGGTTTGTTTGAATGGTATAATTTTATAAAGTCTGTAAATATCTCAAATGCATCGAGAGTTACAAACTGGGAGATACTCTAAAAACGACTTATAAAATTCCAAATGTCCTACTGATGCCAGAAAAAAAAGTGAACAAAATTGGCTTAAGTCTAAAAATTTTTGGAATCTGGAATCGTTTTAATTTTATTTCTTGATGAAATCGTATTTTAAATCCACACTTCTATATACGCAATTAGAAGCTTCCGCACCGTTACGCATGATGTCATGTATTAAACCAAAGCTAGGGGAATTCACATTACTATATGGACAACTATCCCAATAACAGATAACATGAGAAAAAAATTATCAAGGGAAATTTAAACAAAGAATCCTTCATTGTGTATTTTAGAGAAAGCATCGAAATTTTTTTTTAATTTCCACCTTGTTACGAAAAGTATCAGGTTTCTTTTTGCGTCGCAATCAAAGATTTTTTTAGAGAAAATAAAATCATATATATTGAAAATTTCTATCATTCATGAAGGCGATTTTATATACAATTTGACAAATTACTCATGAAATATGACGTCTTTTGGTTCGCATAAATTCTTTTGAGAATTAATTAAGTAGTTGAAGCTTTGCTTAATACTGCGGCAGTGTTTAGGAATTAACGCGGGATGCTAAAGTTAATTTTATTGAAGGAATTTTCTTTGAATTTTGTGTTAAATTATTAAAACTTAATTTTAATGTATAATTTTACGGAATCAGTTCATCGTTGAAATGATTTTATCCATCAACCATGGGCCATGGTTAATTAGTTATGAGGCGTGGTTCAGTAGTAATGGGATTTAGTTAATCCTAAATGAGAAAAACTGGTAAATGCGCAAAATAAAATTCACGATATATTAAATTTCTTACTTGTAAAAGACTTCTCGTTACTAAATTATATCGTTATTTTGATAAAAACGTGAAATGAGCACGAACATTTTATGAACAAACCGATCTTTACTTTTTATATAATAAAATAAATATTTTGTAAACGTAAAAATTCCTAACGTTTTTATGATAAATATGGGAATCGACTCATAATTTTTTTTAATCAGGATAGAAAACTATTATCAAAAATAAATTATTCAATAATAAGTATCTTAGCTTAGAACTGTCTAAAATAAACATACAAGTTATTTTCTTCAAAGGATAATTAAAACACGTACGTTGAACATTATCAGTGCGATAGAGAATACGGCGTATCATAAAAGATCAATTACATTACCAAGCGAACACTTATGTCGTCGAAAGACCAGATTTTTGATCATAGATACTTTCCAGTCTTGACATAGATTAGCATTTATTCTGGAAATAACTTAGAGCATAATATCCTCTGATAACGAAATAGACTAAAATAATGTGCAAACAGACATCCATTTATAAATTATCCCCATGGGAATTCTAACTTATTTGCTATATCTGAGACATAGGTACGTCCTACGACCGCTGATTTATCTGAAATTTATTTCTTCTAAATTCAAAAAGTAGAATAAAATTTTGTAAATTTATAATTTTTTGTTCCATCTTTATTTTTAAAATCTTAGTGAAAGAATTAATTTTTAATTCGCATGCTGTTAAAAGAAGCTCTCGATGTTATATTTGTGAAGATTATTGAGATTTGCAAAATTTTTTGTGTTACGTAATTTTAGATTTAATTACGTATAAATTGCGGCTAAAACCACCACACCTATTAAATTTTAATTCTATAGATATGAGACTATTCGTTATTTTCGCTGTATTTCTTAAAGAGGTATTTTTACTATTTAAGAGAATGATATTATTATTTAATTCATAATTTCCTTCAGTATAATAGCGACAGATTTTGATAGCATTTTCTCTTGTTAAAAATCGCCAAAATAATTTAATTAATTAGAATTTTTCCTCGCTAAAAATAGAAAAAAAAATTTTGTTGGTATATTTTTATAGCTTTAATATTAAACATAGTTTATATAATTCATCTGATGTTTTATTTGATGAAGGAAGTCTATCGAAAATCAAATTCATGATTATATACCGGTTTGAGAATTTCAATGAAAAATTATATTTTATCTTTTTTACAATTTATGAAAAATTTTCAATAAGGTTTTGCACTAAAGGTCCTTGTATTAACTGTTATAGCTATTTTTTAGATTATGGTCCTGATATTACACTACTTTTTCAATTTAATACGTCACTTAAGCGACAATTAAATGTTTTTTTATGGCTTCGACTTTTTTTATGTTTTGTAGGCATGCGCGTTTTGACTGAAATGGTTATTTAAGTAAATATTATTTAACATTTCATTTTTATTAATCATGCAATTTTTAAGATTTCTATTTCTCTTAAATTTGTAATTTTCATAATTTTTAAAGTTCAGAGAAAAATTTTAGATTCTAGTTAATTTTAAAGTGTTTACGCATTTGTACATTATCGAATCTATGATAACTTTTAATCATAAATATTTTAAGATCATGTAAAAAACTATAAATTCATTTAATTCCATATTTTTCTTGATAGTTTTTTCTTTGATATAAAATTTTTTTCTTGTTCTTTAGTTATTTTAAACATTTTGAGATTTAGTGATTCTTCGCGATGTTCTAATTTTACCAATAAATTATGCACATTTTTGATATCTTGTTTTATTTTTGAATTATTTTTTGCGTTTTAGTAATTTTTAATATCCTTGATTTTTAAAATTTTTATGTAATATCTTTTTATCAATAATTTTAATCGTGACATTCTGTGTTTTATAAATTTCTCTTCAATTTATCCACTGTCATAAACATGATTTTGACATTATTTATTGATGTAAGCAAACAATTGTTTCCATCAGAAATTATTTTGACGTCAAATGTTGTATAAACGCATCTATAGTAAAATTCTTTTATTTTATCTCATTTTTTGTTTTACAAGTCTAAATCTTCTTCTTATCTTTCATGAGACGCTGGTATGAATTTCGGTATTTTTAACTTTTTTCATGATATTACGAAAAGTATTATAACTGTTATATCCATAAAATAAGATTATTTTAATCTGCGTACAATTTTTGACCTTTTTTCTGCTTCACGTATCAGATTACATTTTATCATCAAAAGCTTTTATTTACAATTTTCAAACTATTTAAAAATTTCCATTTTTTCTGATGGGTTTTTAGATTTAACATTTAAGAAAAAATGTTTCATTTGAGCCTGTTCTATTTTCTCTATGATAAAACTCGTTCCTTTGTCACACATAATATTCGTTGAATAATACACCTGTGGGATCATTTCCATTTTTATTATATTTTTGATATTTTGTAAGTTTTAAAAATATGTAGTTTTTTGTTTTCTTTGTACATTGTTCCAAATATTTTTTATCATTAACTTTGTTCTGAGTATTTTAAATATTTCAAATTTTTGTTGAAATTTATTTTTTGTTTCTGTGTTTTTTAAGCATAATTTATCCATTATGAAACAAATCAGGATTTTTTACGTTTTTTTCTTTCTAGGTGAATTTTATTATAAATTTCATTTTTTCGTATATTTTAGGTTGATTCGTGTGATACAGAACTTGAGGATCTAGAAAAGGTAGGTTATTTTTATGATTATCATTGATATAAAAATGCAACATACATGCTTAAATAAATAAAAATTCTTCATAGTTCTATCGTTGAGTTCGTGGTCATAGCGTATTATTTGAAGCAAATTTTTAATCACAAAAACCCGACACTTATTTTATGGATAGTCACCTCTTACATTTTGAAGCTTGCCTTTTAACAACGTGATCTTGACTTGTTAAAAATTTTAATGCTTTACTTCGATCAATATTTAATTTAAGAATATTTGATTTTTCATTTTAGAATTTAAATCAATGTCACAATGTTTTGAAATATAATCTGTATTTTACATTTTGCATTTATAACTCTGGAATATTTTTGATAAAATTTAAGCTTGTTCATTCTTGATGTATGCAAAACTCTCAAAATCGATTTATTTTCGTAAATATTATAAACACGTCAATAAAATTTCATTGGCTTGATTTATATTACTCTTGTTCTTCTCATATACTCATCATCAAATTTGCTTAATTATTCTAGTATAAATGACATCCAGAATTCATACGTGCCCATTTTTACTTTTTGATTGATATTTTAGATTAATCTGCTGTTCTTTCGATATAATCTTATCTTTTCAGTGGAAATTTTGAATAAATTTAAACTTTGGTAAAATAAAATTTCTCAAATTAAAGAATTTTTGGTATATCGGAAGAACATATTTTCATTTTATGAGCTCAGAATAATTATTGGCAATTAAAAACAGTAAATTTTAACAATGGTAGATTGTTCCTTATAAAATTTTTCGATAAATTTGTAAAAGAGTTTTTAATTTGGTATTTTTCGAACATAATTTAATTTGTGATGTTTATAATATATTTGTACGTTTTTCATAGATTATTTGATCACACTACTATCCATTAATTCTCAGAGACTTTTTTTAATTTCAACTCAATATATTTATTTTTTATATTTATTAAATCTTAACCTTGAAAAATTCATAAGATTGAACCTAATCTTATAAATTATTTTTAATCTTAAATTATGTTATATTGATTTTATATGGCGAAAAATTTCTTTTCAACTTATCATCTTGAAAGATGTTTTTCGTCGTCATTAATTTTTATAAGTTCACGTAAAAGAAAACTGAAAAATTTGGAGATTAATAACTGCTTTTTCGCACGTGCATTAAGCGTTCATATAAAGTTGAAGTTTCCTTTTTTTTCAGTGACAGTCGAAAATGTTTTAAAATCTCAAAAATCGTTTTATTCATTCAGAGATTATTTTTAATTGTAAGAGTAACAAATTATTCATCTCAACAATTAAGTTTTTGGGTTAATTTGTCTAAAATTTTTTTGATTAAATAGAAAAATAAAAATCGTTAATTTGTTTTTTTGAATCAATGTGATCAATATAGGAACTGAAACAATTTGAAATTGAAAACACTAGAGTACCTTTTAAATCTAATATTTATATTACGACTGAGAAACTTGTGATAATCCAGGTAAATTGTTTACATATGGATTGGTATACCCACGTGTTTAACTTCCCATTTAAGTATTATACCAACAATAATCATACAAATTTATTCCTTTTCTGTGATTTTATGTGAACACATCTAAATGATTCAACATTTGAAACATAATAGAATGAAAATAAAGTTTTTGCTTATACTTCGCCTTTAGAAATTATTTTTTAATAGAAACTGACTGCGCTTCAAGATTCTTTACATCAAGTATTATCCAACGTTTATGTAGCTCAATTTCGCAGTACGTACAGCTATTGATGTATGTATAACATTTAGATAAGTACTATTCATATTGTGAAAATTATTCTTAAAAATCTGTTAACTGTTATCATTGCAATCAAATAGTTTTGTAGATACTGATATTTAATATTGTTAAATAAAAAAATGACATGATATATAATTTCTTTTGATACAAAAGTTTGAGTTTTAAACCAACTTATTTCGTTATTTTTACACTTTATCTATATATTTGATCATTCAAAAAAATTCAAAAATGAAATACATAGAAAACATTTTTGGAAAAAAGTTTACTATCATTTAGGATTTGGCAAAGTATAAAGATGACAAGATATTGGTTAATTTATCTGTGTCTGGTCACGAGTCCATGTCGGAAAGTGAAATCGATGCGGTAACCTGTCAGTTTAACAAAAATAATTAAAATGTTGATATTTCAGTTATTTTTCGTGATGAGTAATTTAGAAAAATTTTTTGCTTCAGATAAGCTTTTTTTCATAAATTATGTTTTCTAAGAGGAATTATCAGAACTTGTTAATATTAAATATTTTTTAAAACAATAATTTATCCAAAGATTTGCTAACTTTAGTCAATCGCTGCATCAGAGAAAGTGTTAGAAGATGTAACAATTATATTTGATATAAGAGCAAAAGAAAATTTGAACAAAACAATGAAGTATGTTTATCTGAAAATTTTATTTTTACATGATAATTCTCGATGCAAGTATAACGTATCAAAGGGATTTATTTTCAAACTAATTGTATTTTAGTTTTTAAGGAATTTAAAATATTTAGAAATTTAACAATATTATTCTGATTTTTGATTTTATTTATGTCATCGTTTAAAAAATTATAAATAATTTTACCTTTTGTTCAAATGAGTTTATTTACAATTATGAGATTTTTAATACTCAAAAGAACCAAATATTTTTTGTAATTATAATTTTATTCTTCACCAAAATGAGAAAATATAAATGCAGGAAATTGAAAAGCTGGTAAAAAAGCTTGAAGAGGTTATTAATTTTATAACTTAAGCTTAATGTTCTTCAAGAAGAGAATTCGAAAGTACGCATAAACTGAAAATTTAAATCGTGTTCATTTTTATAACTTTCTTCAGTTTTATGTAATATTCTTTCAATCCAATATTTTTGTGACTTATAAACCCAATTTGAACTCACCATATTTATTAATTTATACATTTATATTTAATGATAAATGTTTAATTTTTTTGTTTTTTTCAATCAACCAATAACATTTATTCCCAGATGTATATAAAATTTTCAAAATAATTTTGATTTAGCTGTTGAATCAAATAGAATCCAAAGTTCAAGTATATATCTAATAACTAATAAGGTTCTCAAGGAAAAGTCTTTTCCAACCGGTATAAAATTATGCTCTAGTAAATGAGAAATATCCTCATTCAATAAAAATTACTTTTTTAACTCAATAATATGCGGTTAATAAAGGGTTTTATTAACATTTAATTTTAGATCCATTCACAACTTTTATTTACTGTTTGATATTTTTTTATTTTATTGTATAAAACAACTTTTTTTTCATGTAAAATATGTGGAATGACCCTCATATTAAAATCATTACTATACATCAAAATTTTTTTTTAATTATGTAATTAATTCTGTCAAATATTTTTATGCTTGAAATAATAAAATTTGTTGAACTTTAATTTCTCAGCTAAAAAATCTTTCGAATCGAAGGAAGATCAGGAAAAAGTTTAATTATGAAATGAAATTAATTTTAATTCAATCAGTTTTAAATCAATTAAATGTTTCAAATTGATAAATGAATTTCTGGGATATGTTTTTGTTTTTTGGGTAGAAGGGTATTCAATTTTAAGTACAGAATTTCTGCTGAAAATACGTATACCATGTATTTATTAATTGTTTAGCGCGTC
Organism: Neodontobutis hainanensis; assembly: GCA_024349245.1. Classification (NCBI taxonomy): domain Eukaryota; kingdom Metazoa; phylum Chordata; class Actinopteri; order Gobiiformes; family Odontobutidae; genus Neodontobutis; species Neodontobutis hainanensis. Next base: position 82,212 of record JALDNG010000542.1, read on the forward strand.
ATTTATCTCATTGTTCTTTTTCGTATTTTGAGTTCGTTAATTAGAAATAAACCTGCTGGTTTATGAGTTTCAAAGTCATTAATGTTAAGCCGTCAATTTATATTTCCATACTTCATGTGTAATTTGATATTATGACGGTCGTTTGGTTATTTGTCTTGATCTTAATCCTTTCAATTGAAAAACTAAAGATGCTTCCAATGGATAAACTGATGTCATAAGGATTCTTTTTGTTTGAAACGATGCTTCAATATATTTGTTTTATTCTTCATTAATTTGTTGTGTTAAAGTTTAATTTAAGGTAAAGATCTAAATTAGTTCAGGTGGTATGTTTAATACCACTCGATAAATTATTCGTAAATGTAGTTTTTTTGTCTTATTAGTCCAATAATATATCTCAATGACTTTTAAGATAAAATTGGGTTTTCTCATGGCGGGTGTACTCAAGAGATCCTGATCTAATCGTTTATGTATGTAAACATTTGAAAGATTTAAAATTTATAAAATAGATTTTCGACAAAATATTTACGTCTCAAAAATGATTCAATTGTAAGAAAATTTAATGAACCACTTTTACTCAATTTTGAAGAGGTGTTGGATTTATCGAAATAAAATTATGCTAATTTTTATCGAGAAGTTATTCAAAATATTTTTATATTTACGATATTTTTTTTCAACAGGAAAACAAAATGATTTCTAAGATATTTTTTTGATTAAGTTCAATAAACGTGTATTTAATAAATTATTTACCTGTGTAATATAAAGTATATTTTGAAGATTGATGAAATATTGGATAAATAGGTCCATCGTGCGCAGGTGTGGGTATGTTTAAGTAAGTTTTTAATTAAATTAGAGATTGTCTCAATTTAAAATTATATTTATACTTCGATTTAGCGGTACAAGATAAGTTTATACTTTTCCATGAAAGTTATAGTTAAATTCGACGTTTTGTCTTATTTTATACATGTAGATTGACATTCAAATATATTACACAATGGCGTTAGTAGCATGTAATTTTCAAACGTTGGTTAATTTCAAACAGGATATCGTTAGGCATCAAAATGAAACATAGAGTTTAATGAGGAGATGAATTCAGGTTTTTTTTCCGAATCTTAAGGAATGATAAAATGATACATAATATCAAAAATGTGATCATTTATGGATTTATGGTTTCATAAATCCTTTTTTTAACAATAAGCCTGTTTATTGGGGAAAACTAGGAAATGTAAAAATATTTATTCTTCTTTACATTGAGAAACTTGAATTAAACAAATTTAATTTTGTCAAACATTTAAAGTTATGTTTCATAATAATTAAAATATCTGAATACATAAGAAATACCTAAAGTATAATATATTTAATAACTTATATTCATGAATATTTTAATTGAATATTTATTTTGCGATAATTATACAAATCTGAAAAATAAAATTCTCAAGCCTTCATTTTAAATGAATGTAATAAAAAAAACTATAACTTTAGAAATCAGGGGTTTCAGCCAGTTTAAGCGATTTTTCAGATATTGAGCTAGTTTTTTTTTCTGTCATATTTAGGTTAAAATTTTCATTTTTATGATTTAAAAGAAATAAAAACAATATTACTCAAAAATTAACATTATGTTTTTGATTTAATTAAATTTTATAAAACACCTTAAAATAACATTGTCTTGCTAAATTTAACCATTTGAATTAAAAATCTATTTTCGTTTATTCATGAACAAAATAGAAAAAACGATAAACAGTTGAAATTTTTTATGAATATATTTTACATGTTTTTAATGTCTCTTTACACTTCAAAAATATATTTCCAATCATTCGTTTTTAATATAATTGATTTATGTGGTAAAAATGTTTTTAAACACATTGAATCATTTTTTAATGACAAAATTTTATTTTTTCGAAATATTTTTGGATTATAAACAAGATGAAAACAATTAATACAATAGTTTTACAATCGATATATTCTCCAAAATGATTAAAATTCCTTTTTTCATATAAAAATCAAGGAATCTTCAAAATTCTTTTAACATTTAATGAAGAAACGTCAAATCAACATAATTGAACTATATTTTTTTTTCAACAATTTGTGTTCAAAAAATTCAAAAACAACAAAATAATTTTTTAGAAAAATAAGCTTTTTTAAAGATAAACTTCATAAATATAAATATTAACTCTTAAAATTATCAGGAAAAATGATCCACATATATAATTCTACTGAGACAAATATTTAAAAAGATGTTAAAAATTTTAATTTTTAGATTAAACTTATTTAAATAAATTCATATTTCATTCTCTAATTTATAAAAATATCAGATTTATTAAAATCAAACAATAAAAGTTCGATTAAAAATCAATGTTTAAATGAGCATATAAGAGGGTCAACGATAAAAATTTTCATCTTATTCTTTTTTTTTAAATCGTCGTGTATTAAAAATATTGTCATTCACAAAATATTAAATACTAAAAAAATTAAATTAAATCTTATCTGAGTTATCAAAAATACATAGACTATTAGAAACAGAATAGAACATTATTAGCTCAGAATGGAAATAATATCTGCGTTTTTTTTGAATTTTCAACTAATTCCCAAATTTTTTTACACTTATCGATTTTATATATGAATGAACGTTCATCTTCAACATTTCAAAATATATCCCAAATGTGAATATGGTGATTGATGCAAACGCAAATTGAGCAAATTTTAAACTTGTTAAAAGCATACAGAAGTTAACCATTTCAACGCTTCGACTGAATTTATCCGTTTTAATACATTCCTTAAAGGAAGAAAGACGACTTATCTAGTTTTCAGATATTCCACCTTGATAATTAAACACCATAAAATCTGATTTTATTGATAATTTATTATGAACAAGAGAATAATAATAAAAGGCGTAAAAATGTTTGACTAAATTCAATTCATCCAATGAGCCAAATTTTCCGAAATTATATAAATGTGAAAATTAGAGCCCCACACCTTAGTGGCGTGATGCTTGCTGTCAGTACATATCGAGAAAGTTAAAAAATATGATAGCCCTTGTCGAATAAAAATCAATTCAACAAAAATTTTTAAATATTCCTCTTTGGATTTTCTATTAATTAAAGATAATGAAACGAATGAAAAACATTATTTTTGTATATATTACACTGTTAAGCTCTCCTAATATCAATTTTAATGACTACCAGTGAATTAAGTTTTATAGATGTCGCGATTTCGCTATGAATCTGAAGGAAACCAGCAAAAAACAGCTCAATAGAGGGTTGCGTGAAATTATCCTAACTCTTCAAAGTTAATGAAAATATATTTCAAAATGAGCCTTTTATAAAATGTTAAATATACTGAAAAGTTAAAATTGATTTTTATGTAATATATTTTGATTATCTATGAATACATTTCTGACTTCCTAGAATATCAAAGCTGTCTCCATATTAAGAAAAATAAAATTCAACTCAAGTTTAAAGATCAGTGGAAAAATAATTATATTATCCATACGATTTTAAATATTTACTTCAATCCAAATACATCGATAGACCAGTCATATTTTACTCGACGAATCTTCTTATTTCATTTTCAGGTGTTTTTGGAATTTTATGAAGTTTTAACATCGGTATTTGACATCATCTTGAAATATTTTAAATTTGAAACTGAATATTCACAAAACAATTTTATGTTTGTTAAAGAGTTATAGTAACTGTGAATATGTTCACAAAACACGCTTTGAAATCTACATAGTGTGTTTCTAATTTACCATTTACACGAATCAACTAAATTCGTTATTTTCATACTAAGTTGATTCGATGATTGAAACTCTTTAAAGGTTTTATATTTGAAAATATTTCTTGAATTAAAAAATTTAAAACGTATATGCTTAAAAATTACATTAATAACCAAACTTTTTGAGCGAAATTAGGGGTATCTGTAAAATTTAAAACTCAAAACTTAACTTAACCTTCAAGTTGAGATAAATTACATTCTTAGTATTCAACTGTTTTAAGATTATCATAGAATCCATGAATTTTGTAAAAGATAAAGAAACAGATTAAATTCAAAAAAGAATGTTTAAGAGTTCATATTAACAACAAAGAGTGAAAAAATATACTATTTTAGATGACTATAGAGTCAATGTTATCACATATCTCATTGAAACTAACCTCTCATACTCCAGCGAAAAAATGACAAATCATTGTGAAACATGATATTTTTAAAAATGATTTATCATTCAGATGTTTATAACCAAATAATTTTTCACCAAGAAAATCCATTTAGGTTGGCACAAAGTACGTCAAGGTGTGTTTTATAACAAATATCGTTTCCTTTCGGAATTTAATTTTCAAATGATTATTTCAAAAATATAACTTACAATTAAACATGTAATTTGAATGAATTAGCTTTTAACTTATATGATTTTTGCATGTAACAATTACGACGACTAACTTTTTAAACTTAGAAGACTTCTTTTAAATTATGGGAAAAATGAGCATATTTGTAAACTTTTAAATGAAAATTTTCACATTTTCAGTTTCCTATATTAGACTTACAGCTCGTGAAACAGAACGGATTATGTTATGATGCGAGAATTTTTTATATCAAATGATTTTATAGACCGTGGAACAATAATAGTCTTCAAACCAACCATATAGCAGTTAAGTTAGAAATTGTCAGAGGATTGTCTTAAGAATAAAACTACAAATCTGAATAAATATCCTGATAAATGTTTTTTATCATTTCGTTTTTAACAGTATAATACTCTCACAAGATTTATTATTGTTATTTTGTTAAACGCATAAAAATATAAATATATTTAGAGCGGATCTGGTATTGAAGCATACTTTAATGATTTTACATATAAATATACAAAACAGAGAAAAGGAAATAGACAAATATTTTGATAAGGTGATGTTTGAAATACTTCTTTCAGTCTATCAAATTGTTAAGTAATTCGATTATTTTAAAATCAACGAAATATTATGTAATGTTCTGATATAGGTATTTAGTTAGATTTTCACATTATTACCTTGGTGAATGTGAGATAACTATTTCATACTTTCCATATCATCAAATCAAACAAACAAAATGGTCTCATTTCAGTCAAGAATCTGATCAATTATTTGTTCCTTCTCTCAATATACTATAGAAGGGTGATGATTAAAACTGTATCAAAACCTTAAAAGAGTTTATTAAAGTCAAAAAAACGAATAGGGTTATGGAGGATAACCAGTTGTTTCGTTTGGTTCACATACTTTCTCAATATAACGAATAAATTTAATACTGTTATAAAATGAAAACGAGAGCCTAAATTTGAGAAGTTTTCTATGAATATTAAACAGTTTCTTTTGTGTTATACAAGACAAACTCAAATCACAATATATCTGTTCATCATAATATATGTTAACTAACGAGCTGATAAAATTCTAAAATGATAAAATTGGTAAAAGATACGGTTTTTAAACTATCTAAAATTGTGTTATATTATGTTACCATGGATTAAAACTAATTAGAAAAGGAAGTAAATTTTACAAGGCTAAATTAACTAGATGATATCATTTTACATTTTAATCACATTTAATAAGACTAAAATTAGAAATTATCCCTGAAAATCTCTGCTCGTTCATTCGATCTTAAGCGTATCCAAATATAATTCTGTAGTATTTTTATATTCTTTAAATTTATCAGGATTGTTCACATTGTTATAAAGGTTGCCAGGAATGTTATCAATCAAATAGGAGAGTATGTTTCAGATTGATTCATTTTTAAAACTCACTAAACCTTTTATTTTATTTCCAATGAAAACCTAATTCATTCCTTGAATCTCAATGTCGAGTTTTATGAGTCATTTATCCAATATCTATTAATTAACTTAACAAAAACTATTATTCATAACTCTTTTCCAAACAAAATTCTTTTTTTTGACATTCGTAATCATGTGGTCACTGTTCCATCTCGAGAACAGTCCTTTAAATCGTAATGATTTTTTTAAATTGTATCAAAAATGAACTTAAGGCATTTTATATCATGTTTGAATTGGCCATAAATTCTATTATTTGAGATATACTGTTGCCTATCTATTTAAACATAGATGATATTCGAGGTTTATTAAATATTAATCATAGTGATCAGATAATGCAAAACATATTTTATGAGCCTGATTAAAATACCATATTCTGGCGCCTTTGAAAAACATGTTTTCTAGAAATGCTCATACAAGGAAGAAAAGTAATCAAAGTGATGCTCGAATTCTTTTAGAATTTCATTAGAACACTTAAAATATAGAGATTTTCTTGTTACCTATCTCATAAAAATTAAATCATTTTGAACAGTTTTGGATTCCTTAAAATTCACAAATCATCACAAGAAAAATTCAAAAGCAAACATAAAAATTCATCAAATGACGGAGGTTGTTGAACACAAAGAAATAAAATTTACAACGATTTTGAGACTTTAAAAGTATAAATGAAAAATTTCAGTTTTCTAGGCTCCAAGTATTCTCAATAAAAATTGAAGTCAAAAATTTAACTAAAAAAATATAAAGTAGATAAAAATAGATTCAATAAATACTCTGACAGTTTATTTCCTTTCAATATCGACATAATTTTTCAGTAAAATACACGGTTTTTACTGAAATAAAATCCAAATCGAACGAGTCGATTTTTTGTCCTCGTTTGAAGATACACAAGATTTCCTGACCAGGAAGACATTTAAATGACAAAAATTTAACATATAATCAAATGGGCATACACGAATTATTTTATTTATGTCCTTAAATCCACCACAGATTTGATCATTAATGTCAACATTAGGACTTCTGAAAATTAAATATTTTGTTGAATAAAATTAACTTGTTTTTGAAGGTGTCAAAATATTCATGCATATCTGTTATTAAATATAAATGATTTATTCTATTCATTTATAAAAAATTAATCAGGTTTAAGTTGATACATATTTGTTTGCCGATATAATTTTATAACCCCTTGAATTTTTAAGATGTTTGTGAGTCAACTAAAAATTAAGATTCAAGTTAGAAAGTTTCCCTTGAAACAATAAGAAACTATTTTTTTGGAAAAAGTGAGAAAATATAATATTTTAAGTATTTTACATGCTAAGTTGGTGTCTAAAATTGATTTTTAATGTAAATGGTTGTTTGTTATAATTAAAAATCCAAAAACTGTATCTATGAGTTCGTTATTCATTATCTTAAAATCATACAAAATAATTATTTTTGTGTAATATTATTCTCATTTAATTTAAGCGGCTTACTTTCTTTAAGTTTTTGACATATTAATTTTAAATAAATATCAATCTAAACATTTATTAGTTATTCGTGAAACATGTATTTAAAATAATCTAATATTTGTTCTTAAATTTTCTAATATGAGAGGTATTCAACGTTTCTTGAGAACAGAATGACGGATATTTCTTATTATGTACTTTTTAGATTCACCTCTACTGCAGAGTATTTTTCGGGTCAAAATAATTTTTTAAATTTCTAGCTTTCCTTTACTCATGATATTCACATTATTAAAATATTAAATTCCAAAATTACAATTTCTTGTTCTTGAGCTATCGTGTCTTAAAATATATAAAACTATTTTGTCTCAGTCTGGTGAATAAAATTATAATATTTTTAATAAATCGTATTTAGATAATTTTTTGTTATATTTCAGAATATACTTGAGCGATTCAGCAATGAATCCCACAAATAGTATTATAGTTGACCGATGAAAAACCACTTTAAACAAGTTTCTCCCTTATTAAAATTTAATAAGTACAAAATAAAAAAATTTTAGAATTAAATTAACAAAATTGTTGAAAATTTTAAATTTATCCAACAATATCAATTCAAAATGATCAAGTTTAAAAATATTTCTTGGAAAGAAATGAGAATGACTGGAAAATTACTTATTATAAATCCTCAAAACCTGATATAAAAATCAAATCCTCAAAATTTCTAAAATTAATTTAGATATCCTAAATAAATCAAAATATTCTAAAATACTTTGAAATTGTAAATCATGATTTGAAGAAACATGGAGGTTGTAAAATATCTTTTCTGTAAATATCATGAAAACTATGATACTATTTTAAAAGTTCTTACAAAATATTCATTACAAAGTATTTTTGGAGGTATTATTGTTATTATTAAACATATGTTACAATTTTACGAAATTTTTGACCTTCGTCAAACCATTTTTTAAAATAATATTATTTGATGCACTTATCCTAGTTTATCTTTTTAGATTTTCATCTTTAATTGTTTTAAATTTCAAATATACCAATTTAATTTTATCTAATATTTTGTGTTAACGTGATTATTTTGGCAAAAATGTCAGAATTATTAATTTAAATAAATATAAGGGGATAAAACTCTGTTTCAATTTATCAAGTAGAAATTCGCTTGTTCATATAAGTTCGAATCTAAATGTTATATAAATAATAATATAACCACAATTTATTCAAGTTTTTACTTGTTAATTCGATACCAAAAAGGTGAAGAAAAGAGTCAATGACGAACTAATCAAGGTCAAATAGCATTCGTTATGCCAACTAATGACAACAATTCTTAGTTTAATTTTTGAAAATAGTACCATTACAATACCACATTTAAAATCAGTCTATTAAGTTAAAAATAAATTTAAGATATTTTTTATCAAACGATAAAAAAATATACTTTGCCTCATAGATTAAAAATATCTGATTTTTGTATTGTTGATGAGATAAATAAACTTGTCTTCACTATTTTGATAGCCAAACTTCATTAAAGCAGAATATTATCAAAATCAAGAACTAAAAAAATCTTTCCACTTTTAATAACACCACATAAGTGATTTTATATTCAGAAAAGATAACTTATTGATAAAAATATGACAAATGGTTGATATATTATTCATAGAAAGTTTAGTATTCTGAGTCTCTATTTTGTATTATGTTTGTGAAATAAAATTATGGCCATTAAAACTTTTAAACATACAAAATATGAAATTATTATGAATAAAATCTTTCGAGATAATTTGTATTTTTCGTTTGTATTCATAAACATTACAAATACTACAGTAATATATGAAATAAAATGGGTTTTTATTAAACATATATTCGACGTTCGTTTCTGATATATAATTTTTGAAAAAATCCAACTTTTAAAAGAATTAGCAAACAGTTCATTTGGCAGAGAATAGACCAACCAAATGCACAAAGGAAACAATGCAGTTGTTAATACGTCGTTTCTCGCACTACTTGAAATTCCTTAAAGAGAGTAAAACGCCTTATGAGTTACATGTGAAAAGAACATTAATAGATCATGTTCCATTGAATACTTTTCTCTGTTGGACTCATCACGTTCTTTCATAATAAATCACTCTTTTGGCATTAAAAACGAAGTAAAATTAGAAAAAAATGCAATTTTTTAAACCTTAACAAAAAAATTTGACTCTTAATTTACGTCAGGGATATTATTTCTGTTCCATGAATTTTTCAAAAAGATGTCAATTTTTATTCTCGAAAGATATGATTTTTAACGTTTAATTTATTCAATATTTTACCTATATACTTGGCTTTTCTACCAAGCTCTTATGTTTTGGAAACTAAATTTCATTATTTGGAAATAAAAAAGTCAAACAAACAGATAAAATGGAAAAAAAATTAAAATACAAAATACTCAGAAAAAACAAAATTACGTATTCTTGTTTTTTAGCTGTAAAAGGTATTTGAAAACGTTTTTTATGGTTCTATTATTTTTAATTGTTGATTTTAACATTAAACCAAGTAAAAATACACTTTTTTGAAAATATTCATTTTTAAATGAGTTTATTTTAATTATGTCCCACTCCTTTGAAGGATATAAACCGAAACATAATTTTTTGGAAGAAATTAACCATTTTGATAATTCATGTAAAACCATCAGTTTGCTTTTAGAATATAAATTAAAATTATATTTAAGTTAAATATTTAAAACATTTTACCAGACCATGTTTTTGTTAGATCATGACGAATCAAGCCCTGGCGGTTATAATTTAAGAGATTAACATATCTTCCTTATGCCCGAGAATCTTTCGACGGTTAATTCACATCTAATTTGCGCCCTTTACTTGAATGCTCTTGTGTCTAACAGTGTAACCCTTAAACTCTCTAAGACTACCAACTGGCCATTTCCTGCTAAGGCGGCTTTTCCATCTCGCGTGCACTTTATGTGGAAAAATTACAATGTTTAATAATATAAACTAAGATTCCTAAGATATTTTGAAAAAATTTTACCAAAGTGAGAGAGTATATGAAAGCTGGTCGGAAATTGAAGAAAAATCTATCTCATTTGGATAAATTTATATTTCCTCGAATTAACGACTATGACAAATACATATTCACATTTAGGATTCTTAATGCTGAGAAATTAAAGATTTTAGATTCGTATAAATCTATAGTTCCATCAGTTAACTATTTATTGAAATCTTTGGAAAAAACGCCACCAGTCAGGTTAATTTAGCTTTTTATGTTTATTTCTATTTTAATTCCAAAATTTTGATCATAAAATGAATAAAGTCGAATCGAAATATATATATTTTGTGACATTTTTTTGTGATCACAAGGATTTTTAATTTTTATTTATCGACCTTAAAAGTAATAAGTCTTGATGTGGTATTTGTAATCTAATCTAGAGCTGGTTACTAATATTTTACTAACTCATGTGGTTTCAAGGAATCAGCTAATTTTTTTAATCAAAGTTTAGCAGATTTATATCAGAATTTGGATGTTTAATATTTTCGCCGATACAAAATAAATATTACGCTTTATATATTTTCAAATTCTGATAATGTTTATATCGCACATTGCTGAAATTCCAAGAAAAAAAATTTGGATAATGAAAAATTATTTTTTAATGTAATTATTTCATTCTCCTCAGGTGTGCTGGATAAATTTCTCTTCAGACATAACTTTTTACTTTTTGAAAATTCATAAGTTTAAAGCGTTAAAAATATATTTTTAATTTTTGAAATGCGCGAAGAATTATTAATATCTTAATTGTTGTTCAACGATTTCTGATCATTAATCGCAAGATGTATTCAAATAAGAGATAAATTAATTCTTAATTTTTAAAAAGATAAAGACACCACAACAAGAATGACTATAAAATATGATTTATTTTGACATTCTATCTTATACATTCAAAAAATTTTTCGTGATGCTAAATAATAGTATGATTTTGCAATAGGAATTATTCTTGTGAATCACGAAGAGGTCACAACCATGCTGGCGTCGTCTGAAAAACATTGAAGTATATTTGTGCAATTTGGTGTTATTGTGATTGAGAAGGTCTTGAGGATCGCCAATCTTTTATAGACGACTCTTGATCGCGTCTTTTGTCGTGCAGTGTTGAACACGCCAAAACTAAAATTCTTATCCATTTCTTCAGATGAAATAATTTTTTGGAAGTGACGCTGCCTTTTCTTTAACAAGACATGACATTAATTATAATACAAAAGAATACATTTATCATTTTTATATCCACATCGTTGAAAAATTTTTTGTTCATCTTTATATTTATGTGGTTTGATATCTATGAACTTGAGGTTCAATTGCAGTAAAAATTATTTTTTCAAGTGCTAAAGTTGAAATTTATTACGAACGAAGATCTTTTGCAGTTGTCAAAATAAAGCAACCCCGGAGGTTAAAAACAGTTTTTTAGAAGTTGAAGCGTATAAATTTTTATTTTAATGAGCAATATATTTTATTTACTTTATGAATAAAAATAATAACATTCGTGTGTATTTTTCTTGTACTATGACAAAATATAAACAAAAGAAATTAAATTATCTGATTTAACACGTTATTGAATCAAAATTTTTGGTTTGATTCCACGCATTTTCTTATTTGTAAGATTACGTCATAAAAAAATTCATTTCTGATAATCTCTAATGATATACTGACAAACGTTACGAAAGTTAATTATATCTTAAACTTGAAAGTTAAAGTTTGTGGAGATCAGAATTTAGATAGACAATTTTCTCAGATAGAATTTTGTCTCAAAATAATTCCAATCAAACACGTGCAGAAGAGGTCAAGCTATACTTATGGGCCTACGAGAGATCGGTGTTTCACTGCGTTAGAGTACCAGAGTGGTGAAACACTTAACACCTGAACCTAATAAATAAAACCTCATTAAACGGCGTAAAAGTAGTAAGGTTTCTTCCAAAGAAGCTCTAATAGTTTTAATTAATTCTTACTCAACAAAAAAGGAGTTAAATGAAATTCGTTTGAGGTTTTTAGAATCGCAAAATCATGTCTCGACTAAATTAATTATGGTGATCTTTGATAATTCTATGACTTTTAAGAATGTTGTCCATTTTATTAGATTATATTGAGAATTCTAAATAATTATTTTGAAATAAGTCACGAAGACTTAAATCTTGTTATTTGTGATGTCCTATTCCGAATACGGTCTGATTTATATCTTTCTTTTTATAAATAATGTAAAAGTAGATAATCATTTATTTTCTAAAATTCATTTAAAACGTGGATGAAATTTTAATCAAAGAGTATGTCTTTGACAATTGAACTATTACTTCTTCTTAACATCACTGATTCATTTTTTTACCGCGAAATTCAAATTTAAAATGAAAAAAATAAATTCAGTATTATTTGTAAATATTTTCTGATACTATCACACGGTCATATCGCGCCATTGCAGTATTTGTATCTAAAATAAACATAAAATAGTTTTCTATGAATCTAGTAGGAGGAAAAGATTTTTTATGTCATTTTAAGATGAATTTAGAAATTTGTCTTTTTTGTAAAATTCAGATCATTTCATCCGTTATGGGTATGAAGAAGTAGATAACGATTTTATTATCACGTTTGATTGATTATGTTCCCAATTTTGTTTTTGAAAAAGACGGAGAAATCAGTTGCATTAAAATCTATCTTGATAATTCGGATAGAGATTTAAAATCTAAAAATCAATATTTACAACCTTTCAAAAGAATTACAATCGTAAATTGATTTATTATTTAGTTAAATGTGGGAATGTAAAAAATACTTCTTTGGAGTCAAACATGGTTACCTGAAGTAATAAATCTTGTCTTGTGTTTTGAATTTGTTCATCAGTAGGATTTTTTCAAACGGTATTCTAAAACTTGTACAGTTTTATTTGACTTATGAGGAAAATTACACCAGAGCGACGATCATTGGCTGGGCAGAGGGAGAGCTTTCTCAAATTAAGTTTTTTTTTCGTCAATACAAATGATATGAAACAATAAGAAATTTTGAAAACCAAAATTAAAACCTGTTTCAAAATATTTAAAACCCTTCGTTGAAATTTCAAGAATAAATGACTTAAAAACTGTTATTTAGTTAAATCGTATGAATAAAATCTCTCATTTAATTTTTGTAATTTTAAATTAATGTTCATTGGCAATTTTTAGGAGTTATTATATGTTGAAACATCCTTAAACAACTGTTATTTACCGACAGATTTTTCCATATAGGTACATTATTTTTAATTTAACTGCAAATACTTTTTGAATATAGCTCTTTTCTGTCGTGAAAATTATATGAGAACATTTTTTATATAAAAAAATAACTAAAATTAGATTTTTTCAGCCAAATTTCTACATATAAAAGTTATTTTCGATTTTGTATTTAAATTTGTCAATTTGAAAATAGAAAAGACAAAATAAATCGATTTGACCTATAACCCACTTATATCTACACGTGATATTTTTCGAAGGGGGTTGGTTGACCCAAACTTATCTGGGAGTCCTTAGATAGAATTTTTCGTTGATTAATGTTCAAGTTGAGGCTTTGTTTCTTAGAATTACGTATTCAGTTTCTCTCCCCTTTATGCACTCTCGATCAGGTGTGAACATCAAATATATATTAATATTGCACTAAACCACAAAAACCTCACAATCTCGACTGTCCATTAAGAATATACGTACTTTTGAGTATCGCTTCCTTATTGTAACAACATATCTTTTCTCCTCGTAGAAACAACTGAAAAAACCCTCCTAATTTATTCCTAATAAGTTAAAAACTTTCGTTTTTAATAGTCGCTCACTGGTCATCACCTGTGAAGGATAACATATATTTAAAATGATGAGATTACTGCTGCTCCAATGTTCAGAAAACTTTTAATTTTTATCAAAAATTAAGTTGACAATAAATCAAAATTCTATCAAAAAATTTCTCCTTTAAGAAGAAAAAACAGTTCTCAACTTTATGATATATAATTTCTACCGAAATATTTAGAAAATTTTCTGTCTGGTCAAATTTTTGGAAAATAAAGGAGTCATGAATTTTAGAACAAAGAACTAACAAGTTTCAATTTTACATTCACAATCTCTGTGAATTTAATAGTACTTGTATAGCATAAGAATAAAAGTATTCGTTAATCTACGAGACGTTACGATATACCCACGTGATGGGAACACTAACTTCCCAAGTTTTGTAATTATTTCTTCGGTATCTATATTTTGATGGACGCCCTCAGGGTCTTGATTCTATATTTCAATTTTCGACGATGGATCGAGGTGGGCTGGGTTTAGTCTGTCAATCGAAACGGTTTCTTTTTCATTATATTAAAAGTTTGTATGCCTTGCTCCACCTTTCAATTTCGTCGAGAGGGCCAAAGTAAGGTTAGATTTGTGATGTATGAGGAGCATCGTGACGTAAAAAGACAAAGTTGCAAGGCTCGAGGCTACATGAAGGTAACGTCTTCACGCTTTTCCTATGATCTGATGTAGGAAGTGATGCAAAAAACCCTCCCGGTATTTCTTAAACTCTTCAAAACGTAACAATGCGTTATTTTGTCCCTTTATGGAAAAATTCAACTGGCACGGCGATTGGAGATCCATATACCAGCTCAGCTGATGAGTTTTGTATGTCCTCTTTAGTCGTTATGCGTATTCCTAACATTTCCCTGGACAATATCTCAACTCAATTATTCTTTGTAAGTCGAGCACGTATAGTTGCCTTAAGGTGCCGGTGGAATCCTTCAACCATCCCATTAGCTTTTGGATGGTAGGCAGTTGTACGATGCAGCTTCCTGCTGAAGAAATTTGAAATTTTTTCTCAAAGGTCTCAAGTAAATTGTGCACTTCTATTGGACAAAATGTCTGATGGTACCCCATAACGAGACATCCAGTTCTCGATAAAGTACGGGTACATGTCGCAGTCGACTTGTCTTCTCTAGGAATTGATTCCGGCCACCTTGTGATCCTATAGACTATCGTAAGTATGTGTGTGATACCTTGGAAGAGTGGACGAGGTCCCACTATATCTATGTGGATATTGTCAAATCTTCTAGGATATAACTTTTAATTCTGCTAGAGGATTCTTAATATGGGCTTGAAGCTTTGAACTTTGACATAGAATGCATGTACGACACTACTCTGAAACTTGCTTTTTTAGATTTTTCCCAACAAATTTGTCCCATTTCAAGCGAGTGGTGATAAGTCTTGACGGATGTGAAATTTTGTTGATATCGTCAAATATTTATCGTTTCCAGGTTAAAGGTGCGATCGGTCTGGGTTTCTTGAGGGATAAATTAAGCTGGACTTGATCTTCGGTACGCCAACTCTTACTTTTTGACGAACAAGACTAGAATCGGGTAGATTGTTACTTTTGATTCCCTTCTCTTTTATTGTGCTCGAGCCAATTCGGAAAAGTCTATGCCAGATAGTTCAGTATTAATAACTTTTGTATTGATACGTTAAAGACTGTTCTTTACGGGGTTGTCTTTTCCAGGAATGTGTTTAACGCTTGTTGTAAATTTCGAGATAAATCACAAATGGCGAGGCTGTTTTGCTGTCCAGGTATCTGATACTTTAGAAACAGCGAAAGTAATGGGCTTGTGATCGTTAAAGGCTATTAAATTGTAGTCTTCTAGATAGTAGAGAAAATGAAGGATAGATATGTACAGGGCGAGTAGCTTAATGTCAAAAGCGCTGTATTTTACCTCTGGTTTGCGGAGCTGTACAGAATAACTGAGAGGTTGACAATGACCATTGATCTGTTGCTCTAATACGACCAAGATAGCGGTAGACGAGATGTCGGCAATCAAGGCCAATGTTACGTTTTCCGATGGCTAATTTAACAAGGTAGTTTACGTGAGTGCCTTTTCTTTTTTCTCAAACGCTTGTGTCATGGTATCTGTCTAGCTTATATGTTTCTCTTTGGGTTTCAGAGCGTCATATAGTGGTCGCAAGATGTTGGCGTCACCAGGTATGAATCTAGTGCAAATGTTAACTTTGTTAATGAATTTTTGCTTTCTTTTAAGCGTGACAGGAACCAGAAAATTTTTGATCGCAGAAACTTTGTTGAGCATATGAGGTTTCTCCCAGGGAGAGATTCGATGGCAAATATAATCTATTGCTTCACACCAAAATGGGAAATATTCCACGTTATTAACAAAGCCAAAATCTTCTAGTCTGTTGAAAAGCTGTGGAAGATGACAATCGTGGTCCTCGCTGGACTTACTGAAAACAAATATACTATCCAGAAAGGCATTAGTAAAGTCTAGGCTATTGAATGCTGAATCCATGTGCAGTTGGAACGTTTGGGGTAATTTTTTGTACATGAAAGGCATGCGCGAAAACTCAAAGGGATTTATTCTTGCAGTTTAACAGATATCCCTATCATCCATAGGGATTTTATGATAACCTTTTATGAGATTAACCTTCGAAATAATTTTTGAGCCAGTAAGCCGACTAGCGAAGTCTTGCAAATGAAAAATTTTGAATCTTTCAGAGAAAGCATGTCGTTTAAGCGCCTGCGATCAACAAAGAGTCTATATTGGTCATTTTCATTTAATACCATATACAGTGGAAAGGCATACTGATTGTTTGACATCCGTATGATGCCAAATGTTTCCATTCAGCTAAATTTAAGCTTCTCACAAGCTAATTTATTTGGTGGTACCCAATGAGCTTTGTCATGTATCGGTGGACCGTTCGTGATGATTGTATGATAGACTCTATGCTTTGAAGTCACTTGCGAATATTCTAGGATTGTCAACTCTTTGAATTCCGTGAGCATTTTTGATTACCTGTTTTCATCCTCAACTAAAGCTCCGAGGTGATTTGCGTTAGAGAATGATTTCCCGAATTCAATGAAATACAGGTATTTGCATCCATTTTCGTCAAATTTTTTTATAAATAATTTTAATACCTTTTTATTTTATGAACAAAAAAAAGTTATGAGCAGAATAACTGAATCAAATAATAGTAAAATACAATGAAGAAAAAACGACATCCGAGATAGCAGAATGGTTTAATTTTAAAAGAAAAACAGTATCAAGTGTAATATCGTTATATCGGAAAACTGTAAGGATATTGGCGAATCCCCGCGGTGGACCAAGAAACAAAGTTTAACGAAACGACGTGTTTATCAATAAAAACCATGGTTGATGAAAAGCTCGTGTTACCTTAAAAGGCATTCAAAACAATCTAGCCACTACAAATATTTCGATTTAGAAATCCACAATTTGTCGAAAATTAAAAAATTTCCATCATTCTAAAGTAAACAAGTTTAATACCTGAACTCCCATCGATGCCAGAACAATTGAGTTAAGATATGAATATGCTGTAGCTTTTATGAAATTACTTGAAGAAGTAGATGATTGCCTATTTTTATTCATTGACGATGCGGGATTTTGTGCAACAATGCGAGCTTGTAGAGGATACTCTAAAAAGGAGAACCGGCAATTGTCTCATCGCCTGGATTAAGATCGCATGATGTTACTCTATTTGCCGCAATTAGCAAGATCAGTGTTGAAAAATTTGAAACACTTCTTACTGCCTTTAATACTCTGTGTTATGGCCAATATATGGAGAGATTTATGGTTGAATTGGCAGAAAAAATATGAATAGAGTCGTTTTGATGATGGATAAAGTCCCATTTCATAAGAGTGCCTCTATTTAAAAAGTAATGGCTAATAATGGACATATTCTTTTGAATCTTCCTCCTTATTCATCTTTTCTGAACTCAATTGATTACCGTTCTGCGAAAGGGAAGGATTTTGTAAAATATGAAGCACCACAAAATCAAAGCGTGTTAATCAATTTGATAAAAGAGTGCGGGAATTCAATAAATGCAGACGATTGTTCATGATACTGGTGAAACATGATGCGATATATACGAAAATTGTTCAATCGTGAAGTGATAAACGATTAATAGAATTGATTTCTATAACTATATATACAGACTATTTGAGCATAAAACCTTTATTTTTTTAATATAAATTTTAATTATGAAAAAAAATTTTTGACGAAATTGAATGAAAAATGAATGGAAAATTGACAAAATTGACGAAAATGGATGGAAATCTATGTAGTATGACTGCTGATCTATTAAACCTCTGCTTTTGATACCAATAAGAAGGTTGTGAGTCCTAAAAAAATCAGCATTAATCAATGGTTATCTTACTTCTGCTACTGTTAAATTCTAGGTAAATGGGCTGTTAGTAAAGATAACATCGAATACTCGGCTTACATATGTTTGAATGATTGATATTATTGGCTGCTGTTTGTTTTGGCCATGAAGGTTTATGTAGCTTGTCTTTCCAGGTAGCAGTTACTAAAGAGATGTCTGCTCCTGTTTTCATGAAGAATAGCATTTTATATTTTTGTCCAATACATGAAGCACAGCTGCAGAAACCTTGCTTAAACTGCATTTAATGTGTTGACGTTCTTAAACTTCTTTTGTTTGAAAACAACAGGAGGATGAACAATTTTTCGCTTTATTGCTGAACCTTTATGTGGTAGAAACAAAAGGCGAACTTTCGGAACTGAAGCGGTTATTTATCGTATTCCGTATGTTGAGCGTTTTGGCAAGATAATGGTTTCTAATTTAATGTATATCCGAGTGCAACTGTTTAGCGATCCAGAATGCGTCTGTTTTTACTGATCTCGTATAGGTTGGGAAAATCTTCAATGATAAGTTGAAGTTTAATGTCTTCTGGAATCTGGCTCATGAAAAATTCTTCAATGAGCAAACATAACATGTGATCGCCAAACAGTGCTCTATTTCAGCTTGCTACTTTGAAGTTTTGCGGTCTCCTAAACCGTGCGAGTCTTAAAGCTTCCTAGCTCTTTCCTGCTTCGATAGGCCATTAGCCCATGGCAGTTGTGTTTGAGGGCTTCTAACGTGTTGATTGTGGGAGGGTTGCTCAGTGTATCATTAGAGACGCTTTGCTATTACTTGATCGAGCCCAGCGACCACACAATATTACATCGTCTCCTCATTATTGATTCCTCTTCTGGTAAATTGTGCCTCTGGTTGGATGAATCATAATTTATGTATACTTGTCCAAAAGCTATGTGATTTTAGTGCTACGCCGTTCAAATTCATCTAAGGCTCGTCTTAGAAAGCGATATCAAAAATTGTGGCATAAGAATAAAAAGTTTTTGTTAATATACAAGCCGTGCCGATATCGTCACATGATGGTTTCAACGTAAGATTAAGATAATTAAATTATCAGTGTTATGTTACTATTAATGAAATCTTCAAATATCTGATGTCTCCAAATTTTTATTTATTTTTATGTTACTAAATGTTAAACTTGAGGTGTTTATGTTTGCTAATTCTGTGTATTTTCAAAAAAATGATTTTCTTACTATATTTTCCGAATATAAATCTTTAAAAATATAAATAAAAGTTGGTTTTCAAAAATTATCCGAAACAAAACTTTGCAATCTTTCGCATACTTTATAGTTTTATCATAGTAATAAAGTTCCCTTTGTATTGAACTCTATAGATAACACAATAAAAGTGTATATTTTTGCCTTAGAATGTATTAAAATATTTTTGATGGTGAATATTCAATATATTAGCAATAAATATTAAACGTATAAATACTTTTTTCAACTTTTAAACAAATATCTGCTTTTATTTGATAACATAGAAAATGTAAATTGTAAGGTGTTTAAAATAATCAGTTGATTGTATTGGGTATTTAATGCTTAAGAATCAATTTTAATACTGGTCTTTTATTATCTAAGTAATATATTAGACGTTGAGTTTAAACACTGATTTTTCGTTGAATCGTTTAGAACTTTAATCGCATTCACTAGTATATATATGAGTAATTATACATCTCGTGTCTCGACCATTAAACATCTTGTTCAAATTTTTAAGTATTCTTATTGAACAAAAAGGTATGATATGTTTTTATATAACTCTAAAAATATTAACGATAACTGTAAATATTAGTTTTCAATGTTTTTGACTTTTTAACATTTTCTGGCATACTCATTAAATGTCAAATAGAACATTTTTAAAGTTGTCATTGATCGAAAGATAATTTAGATCAAATATTTTATTTAAAAAAATTCCCATGATATGGATTTCATACAATAAAATTTGTTTAGTCATAAAATATGTGCCATTGTAAAATTTCACGTTGAAAAATAAATGTATTGATAAGAATTATTTTAATAAAAATAGATATTAAATAAAACCCCAATCATAATTTTAAAATAATGTGTAATCAAAATTAAATGGTAAATTTTTTTTGCTTGATATGATTATAAAATAAAATATGAGGAATTCGATGACATATTCATATATATGTGTGTAAAGATGACATAAATTCTTAAATGAGCAAGATTTTACTTTGTAGATAAAAAAATTATATCAACGATGAGTTCCACTGTTCGTTTTAAAGAATTTGTTTATTAATCAGCTTCTTTAAGTTTTAAACTTCAATAAATGATGTGATCTATTTATATACTGGTTGATTTGTGTTTCTCTTTATCGATTTAGATGTTTTTATTATACTTTTAATTATGCATAAATTTACTTAAGATGATTATACTCGTTGCTTTACGGCTGTTTACACCATATACTTTAACTTACTGAGATGAATGGTATGGCGTTTTGTTGTAGAATCGTTTTCTATTGTTATATCCACCTCTCTTACATTCACTTGTTGTTTGTAAAATCTACCATCTAATATATTTGCTAATTTGTATTTGTTTTAGCTTTTTTTAAAAATTCATATTTAATGTCTGTATTAGTTTTCGATTTACTTGAAAATATTTTCAATAAACTAATTTTATTTTTAAATTTTATTTCACAAGTCTTAAGAAGCTTGAATTATCAAGAGTTCAAATTATTTTGTTCGGATAACTCATTTGAACTCGTTCTTTCGGATAACGGCTAATATCTCAATGATAGGATATTAGCATGTATAACTCATGCCTAAATTAACAACTCTTATAATTCCTCATAAGAAACATATATTCTTTGTTTATTTTTTTCAGGCATTTTTTTAACTCACAGAATGTAGGCTGATGAGTAGATATCAGGAATTTTATGGATTAATATGTTATAATAGAATTATATTTATGCGCATGACATTATAAATTCACTGAGGAGTCATTTAAGGAATTTTCATAATCTGAATAATTCAATTAATAAATTTTCTTTTGCAATTATATGAGATCATTATCAGACAAAACAAACCATTCTATTAAACAGTCTAAACATGTAGATAAAAACTTCAAAAACTATATTGTAAAGGAAATATGCTTTTTCGTGTTTACAAAAGAATGTCTGAAGAGATTCTTCAGATGTTTCTGAATTTTTTAAGCTATTGGAATAGCTTTTCTTAATTCGCTCAACAGGTTATAAACCTTTTATAGGATATAAAATTTTACCTTAGTTGTTTAGACAGCACGTTTATATATAGGAGATAAACGAATTTTATATTTTCATTTTTAACGGTTTTAAGATAGATATCTATGATAATCGAAATTTATTTGGGCAAAAGCCTCTCTAAACTTTCCAAATTTATATTAGATTTAGAACAGCTTAAAGGATCGAATATGTGACAAATATTCGAATTTCATATGTAATTATTGATGAGTATAGCTCTTCACGAATAGAATTTAAAGAGTTTTCGATATCTACTATGTGGTTGTTTTCATCATTTAAGGAAATTATCCATTGGTTAAAATCTTTAAAATGCGCTGCCTTAATTGTGCTTGAAGTGTGTAGTTCTTTACTAAATTGAGTTTTAGATTATTACATGGTACTATTATGTCGGCACGATACACTATATTCAAAGTATATTCGATTTATTTTACAGCGAAAGAATTTTAGATTTCTGTTTGAGGGTAGTTTGACATCAGGAGCCTTCAGATTTTTGCTTAAAAAAATCTCGTTATTTTGCTCTTGGTATAGAGCTGGCTTTAAAGGTCAAAACTCAGCGTTATTAAGATATCAATTGCAAAGGTCTTATAAGATGAGGATAGGTATTGAAAGTAAGTACAATTAATTATTTAATAAATTTCATCTTATACTCTTATCGTAGAATCCAAAAGATATTTCATGTCTTGCACATATTATCAGTGCCTTTGTTTATCTGCCTAAATTTTGGAGACAAATTAGAAAACTCATTTTATTCATATTATTAGTTATGTTTATTGTTTTTATCTTTTGTGCAGTAAACCCTGAAATAAATTAATTCCGGTGATGTTTAATCTCAATCTTTCTTCTGATTTGATGTATACACTAAATTCAAAATGTTAAAAAAGCAACAGAAACTTGAGGAATTTATATTTTATAATTTAAAGTCCGTCTTGAACATGATTTAATGAACTGCATATGATAGATTATTTGAACATGTAACGACTATTATGTTTTAAAAACAGTGAATAAAAACTGCAAATCTTCAAGCAGGTCTTTCATATATGTCTCTTATAGAAGTTTTTACATCAGAATATTTTTCTAAAATTTTTGAAGTTCATCAGATATTACAATAGCTCCTGCATTTTCATTAAACATTCAAAAATAATCGATCTTGTCAAAACCTTAATAAAAGTCTAATTAGCTTAAACATTTTGATTTTATCTTCTTTGGATATTCAACAACAAATGATGTTTTTGATTTCAATGTTAAATATACATCCGTAAATTCAATACCTTAAATCTTCTGAAGTAACGGCTGTGCTGAAGTTGAAGATAAAAGACAGATTTATTTTTATTCCATAAGTGAGAACCATGTTGATTTCTTGTGTATCTCTATCTTTAGGTTTGAAAGACATGGGAATTTTAGGTAATATATTGGTTTTATTCTTGAACACGTATACGCTTGATGTTGCTTATTATCTAATATTTTTCGTTCATTTTTAGAACTATTATAATAAAGTAAATTTCGTGACATAGTATTGAATCTTAAACAATAATCTATAGGATATTTTATCTTGACTCTATGAAATGTTTAAATTTTCTATTTTCTAGAATGATAATGTAATGCTATATTTTTCCATTTTTGTTGATTTATGATTTTAATAAACTTCATTATAATATAGGAATAACTAATTATAGTGATCTCTTGAAAATCAACATTTATAAATTCGAACTCTGAATATGACAAAAAGATAACTTTAAATGATAAATGAAAATAATATATCGCCCAAACGCGAATATTAATTATTATAATATTTTTCTCCTCACTATCTGAAATCAAAGGTTATTTTATTAAGTTGTTTAGAACTTCGCTGACTTCTGATAAATCTGAATACCAAGTTTTCTTCATCTACAAGATGAGAAATATTTTGATCAAATCAAAATCTTCCATGTCAAATAGGTATTTAATCTCAACTATGATTTAGGTGTAATCTTTTAATTTTCCGTTTAATTTCAATTCGAGAATACAAGAACTGTATTCTCTGAATACCATAGTCGGAATCCTTTCAGAGTATTATTGATAATTTTAAATCCAGACCAATATACAATTAAATATTTTCTCTCTATCAAGCATTATACATTGATTCATTCAGGAATGATGCAAGATTATTCCTTCTCTCATTATCATGGATTAATACAGATGTTGTTTTATCATCATCCAAAACTGTTGCCATATTAGATATTTGAATGTAAAAGAGAGTTTTAGCAATAGCTTGTCACAATTTTTTTTGATTTTTTGTTTAAATGTCTTCACAAAACTTTTCGCATTATGTTTGATTTAAATAATAAATTTGTGAAAATAAATGCTCCATAATAAATTTTCACAGAAATTCTGAAATTTCTCTGTGGAGAAATATGAAGCTTAATTTGATTTCAATCTTTTATGAAATTCGTTGAATTGAAAATATATCTTTTAGCGCTTGACGGTATGTAAATAAAAAATCTGTTCATCTGGACAATGAAGGAATAATGAAATATTATTTAAATCATCATTTAGCATTGCGAATCAAAAAATGAATCTTAAAACTAGGTGTTAATTCTCTCGAATTCTGACTTTACGATTGTTTTCTTAGAGAAGTCCTATTTTGATATTTTAGTGACAACTAAACATAAAACACAAGAAGAAATTATTTTTTTTAAATCTCCATAGATTTCGAATCAGTTAAAATACCGCAATGCCTTTTTTTATATTTTTTAATTTGACATTCTCAATGTGAATCATTCTAATTGTTATCGTTTGAAGAGATTATGTTAACCATAATCTTTGGAAATCCTCTATGGACTACCAAACACTCATACCGAAAGTAATAAATTCTCTTTTAATCGAAACGATATTATTAAGAATATTTATCAACCCTTTACCATGATGAACATGGAAAATTCCCAACCCGTTTTTAAACCTCTTATGTTTAAGCCTTCCATTGAATAGCTTTAATTTTAGTTTTCACATAGAATTCTTAGCATCAAAAAATAAAAAAATATTTAACTTCAAAATTATGATATATGCCGCATTAAAAATATCACAAATGGTATACATTTTAATGAGTTCTAGTTTTTCGAAGATAATATTTTGAAAACAACACGTCATAAGAAATATATTCCCGTGTTAACATGTTCATGAAGCTAGCATATGAATTTTTTCTGTTAACTCAATAAATAAACCATAGTTTTGCTGTCTGCGATGATTTCAAGCTCCCGACTCAAGACATATTGATGATCATTATTTAATAAATAAATCTCTGAAATGCCTTTCTTTCCAATCTGGCCACATTACTATTGAGTGATATTCAACGTCTTGATGCGTGGGCAACTATCAATTCTGATCCATCCATTTTATAATGCAGAAGAATGGCTTCACATCTAAACGATGAAGTGTAAGTTCAAAGGATGATTTGAAGTGATGGACGCAACTTTATTTGTTGTGTAATATTTATCAGACTATTTTGATAAATTGAAGTGCTTCTGGTTGCTCGACTCGCCAGAAAAGTTTTGTATATTTCACTCATTAATATTTAAGGGGGAAGCTATTGCAAAAAAGTTTCGAATAGACATCTAATAAAAATTTTATTTTTACAGGATGCATTCTAATTCAGAAATATTTTAAGGCATTTGAATCGTACATAGAGTATTTAGTTTAGCTACAGATTGTTTAATGTCGTTCAATGGGAGAATATGTCCAGGTACTCAAACCGATTTTGTAAAAAGTTGCATATTTCCTTCTTGTATGTTAATTCGTTTCAATCAAAGACATTGAGATCTCCATGCATTGTTTTCAGATGATTTTCATACGCCGAACATAAACCCTTATATGGTCTAAAATATTTGACGGTTCAAAATTCTTCTTATATGCATTCTCAGTTTCGTTGAAAATGGTCTAGCTGGAGGTTTAATAATGGAAACCTCGTATCTCAAAAAATTCAAAATTAAGTTTTGATAAAATATATTCTTGAGAATACTCACACAATGGAAAATGACTGTATGTCTCCGACAGGTCGATTCTAGAAAGATTTGAGTTCACAATAGCTTTAGTCTAAGATCTACTTGAGTTTGGATCGTAAACTTTTCAACGTACAGCTGAGAATTTTAGGCAGTTAAAGCTGCGTCATGAAAATTTTTTCAACCATCATTCGGGATTACCAAGATTGGAAATTTCCATCTCATATATTTTCTTTTATGTATAGCATACGAGAAACTGACCTCTTAATGTCTACTTTATTTATCACGTAGCGTAAATAAGATGTATTGAAATTTTGTTTACAACGATACCGTAAACTCTTTGCGATTCAAACTGGCTTAAACATTCTTTCAGAAGCCTATCCTATTTTAGAAAAAAGTTTTTCATATTTAGCAAGGTATTCTGTTCATGTTACAGATCGATTCTCGATTTATGTGGATGTTTTTACAGTTGACAAAGTTAATCCAATTTATTTTATGTTTTATATCACTAAATATTACCCTTGAAAATTAAAATAGAATTTTGAATCAGCCATGATAATATTTTCATTCATTTCAAAAGTTACATTTCCAATTGTGATATAAATTAAAGCGAAGAGGAATCTAATATACCCCCACAACTTTTTTTATTTTGGCTCTTTTCTCTCGAATCAATGGGTATTTTAAAACAAAAAGTGATATAATGACTTCTTTCTGAACACGTTTCACCAATGTCTACCGTTAAATCATAGATTTTCTTTCGATCATTGTAGGAACGTAAACTAAATCACAGAAATTCTTTTTTATTTCATTTATCCTTTTCTGAAAGAACATCGTTCAATTTATTTGCCTCAAATAAGTATTTGATTTCTTTAAGACAACTTAACTCAACGATATTAATGTCTGTTTCATTTCCGGTATGCCTTTTAAAAAGTAAGAATGATCTCTATTAAAACGAGAAATACAACATTTAGGATGATAAAATCATTTTTCTTCAATGGAATTTGTGAAGTTATTTGTTGATTTCTACTTTAACTTCTGTCATAAGCTTCTTCGATCGCTTACATTGTTTATAGGTTTAAAATATATCGACTAACATACTGATATAAACTGCTAAGAGTTTTTCTAAGTTGAAGTAATGAAGCCTGATAAAATTTTTGTGGCTTTGTGAGTCTTATAGTATCCCTGATATTTTCATCGATTTAACTCTATGCACAAGAATCGTTTTGGAAACAAAATATGCAATGCTTTGGGCAGGTATTTTATCTCTGTCACACGATGATGAAACATATGTTATGTTTTATAATAAATTTTTCGAATTCCTCTCTAGAGTTTATAAAACGGCATCTACTATTTCGTATTTCATAATCAGCCGCTTTATATCTTTTTCAGAACATTCTAATTCGATGACAGGTATAATCTTCAAAATAGATTTAAGGACTCGGTTCCAATTTAGTTCAATAACAGAGACTTTTTGTCCTCCTGATTTTGAACTTCGCTGGTAAAGATATAACTCTTTTGGGTCTCAAACAATTTGATTATATGAGCACCTGCAATTTAGATAATTATAGTTCAGGTTTGTCTCATGATTGATAAATTTCTTCCATCTAAGCTTGGTCTAAAGCCATAGTTTAATATCACATCTTGGTTAGACTTTAAAGAATTTTTTCACTTTTCCATTCGATATATTCCTCTCCAATACAAAAAACTAATAACTTCAAAAAAAGAAAGAAACTTAATCTATAAACCCGAGAAACTTTTAATTTTCAAATTTTTTCTTTAAATTTGTTAATTTAGAATGAGTTAAGATTTATTTATGCTCATGTATATTAATGGTTTGAACAGATTTTACATCAGCTAATATAAATAAACATGGTAGCACTTGCCCATGATACTTTTTGAGATTTCGTTGACCAGAGCAAGTTTAAAATAATTAAAACATAAATCAATGTCTGTTAGATAATTTTAAAAAGTTCATTTAAACATAAGTTCAAGAAAAAATCTTAATATATCTACATATGAATCATGTTCTACCTTTTCAGTGTTTCTTAAAAAATTAATTTTTGTCCTTTTAATTATTTTTCCTCAAAGACAAATTTAAAAGATCTGATTTTTTCTTGATAAATATCTGTGAAACAGTCTATATTTGTTTTCATGATGTTATGGATTCTCTACAGACATGGTGATACTATCAGGAAGTGATTTATTACATGCGTCTATGTTCAAACATTAAAAGAAGATCTTTGAGTTTCTGAATTTATTATGGGATTTATGTTTCA
The DNA here is from genome assembly GCA_024349245.1 of Neodontobutis hainanensis. Taxonomy (NCBI): domain Eukaryota; kingdom Metazoa; phylum Chordata; class Actinopteri; order Gobiiformes; family Odontobutidae; genus Neodontobutis; species Neodontobutis hainanensis. The sequence continues at coordinate 110,092 of JALDNG010000542.1, forward strand.
TCTTCTTCCCTAGTGTAATCACTTCAAACATAAATTTAATGCTACAATCGCCTCGAAGAGTTTCACATGTACTTAAGTTAACTTTTTTGACTATGGCTGAAAAATGTGATTCTTTGGCTAAATCTTTATGAAGTTGAAACATAATAAGTCTAAAAGAATATGTGTAAATATTTTTCAGCTTATGTCTTTATGATAGAGAAAAGAGATTGAAAAGTTTTCATTCGTAAGACAAATAATTTTTAACGCGATAGAATTTGAAATATAAATTTTCCCAGTCTTCGACCCTAATGATGCTCGTGTGAATGTTAGAATGAATAAGACCATTAAAATTAGGCTGATAACTCGTAGAATGATCGCTAGAAGAGATTTCGTGTTTTTATCAAAATCTAGAAATACTTATCATGTGTATTGTTAAGACTGTTAGCTTCCAGCGAGGTATCTGAAAACCTGATGGACCAGAATGTCATTACTCTGTTGTCATTTATGAATTATTTTGAATCTTTAATACGAATTCTTTATGGCGTGCAAGTTAATTTGTAATACATTTTTTTTAATTTTAGCTTTATGTAAAATTTGTCAATAATATCTCGTTCAAAAAATATCATAAGATGTCAGGCTGAGTTTGTATGCATCTCTACTATGATTGCGTTTCAGATAATAAAATCTAAAATGAATGTTTTACAAATTTAATGAGAAAGTAATGTTATAAAAGCTCAACTTTAAGAAAAATAATTTTCACAAATTTTGTTTAAGCTCTACGTTGTCAAAAGTTACAAATTTTATTAAAATATTCAAAATGTTCAAATGATTATTCTTAAATATATTAACATGCTAATTTAAATTTTTACTATGTTCACTCAACTTATTTTTTATGTATGAATGGAAACTATCAAACTAATTCAAAAAATTTAATATTTAATCATTATTTTCAAATAAAAACTTCTTTTTTGGTGATAATTTTTTTTCATACACAGAACCATCTTTCATAATATAAACTAATTATAAATGATTTTACATTCTTAATACGTATTTATTGCATCTATATTAGTGACAATTTTAAATATATTAAGTCAGCATTTTTGCGATGATATATAAGACAGAGAGAATAACCTTAAAAGATAAAATATAACATACTTGATTTAACACGCATATTTAATATAAAAAATATTTAATAAATTCGTTTTATTATTTTTTTATCTACACATGATTTTTAATAAAATATTTCACAAAATTAATTTATATCTTATTAATTAATATAAAAGAATAACTTAAATCACCTTGCAGTCATAAATATATTCTTTGTTAACTTGATAAAATTATATCAACAAAACATCATAAATTTACATTTTGACAAGATATATACACAATATTTCATATAAATAATATGGATGATATTTTTATGTTTGCGTTGATTTTTAAATTAAAACCACTGAATAATTATTATTTTAATTATAATATGGTACGAAAATATTTTTATGTTATGACATTTATGTGTGTTTAACAAAATTACTCAGTTAAATTTTTTAAATCTATAGTTCGCAAATATGGTTAAAAATTTGTAATTTTCATAAATTAATCAATATCTTATTTTCGTTGATTAAAGGTTAAAATTTTATGTTAATAACTATATTAGTACATTAAAATCTATGAAAATATTTTCTACATATGTTAAAGGATTAGCTGAAGTACTTCTCAGTTTAAACATTTCGAAAGTGATAAAACTATTTATTAATAGCTCAAAGTTTACTAAGATATTATCAATCAAAATATATTTTATGCCTCACCACTTATATATAACTAATTTATCATTGATATCTTAACCTTTTTTCAAGATAAAATAACGATTTATTTAATTTGCTTTTTTTATCCCGAAATAAAATCGTTATATTGTCCAATTAAAAACGTCTTTATATGATAATTAAAACAATTATCAATATTTAGGAAAATTTCAAAATCCGTATTAAAAGTTTTTCAATTTTATTATCCAGAAATAAAAGTTAATTTAAATTCTTTTATTAAGATATTGTGCCTGAGAAACTAATCAACATGATTTTTCAACTGTTTAAAAAATTTACATTTCTTCAACGTAGTGATATTTTTTCAGTTTTAATTTCTAGTTTTAACTCATTTATCATAAGTTTCTTTGTAAAACACAGTTTAATTATAAATTTAATAACTTCTTTAGAACGAATAATAATGACTTAATTTCATACATTTTTATCCATATCTCAAATTTACTGTGAGAAAATTATTAAATAAGAAAAAATTTTATTGAGAATATAATTATAATTATTTTCTTTTTTTTAAGATTTAAATGGATAGTTTAAGTTAATATATTGTTGAAATAAAAATAATTTAGTCATTGAGATAAGATATATCGTGAACTCGAAAATGGGACTGATCTTAAGAAATTAAATCTTTCAAATAACCATCAAAGTCGTGGATACTTAATTTATTTTAAATTATATCATATGAAAATATTTGAATCCAAAAAATTATAACATATCTATCTTCATAGAAACCATAAATATAAATGTCAAGAATAAATAAACAAGAAAGTAAAAATTTTAAAAGTATATAAACTAGAATCAGATTGTATGTTAAATATATTTTTTTCTACAAAATCAACAATTTGGTGGTCATTATAAAAACTAAATATTAAAAATGTAAATTTAATGAGAATTATATAATAAAATTGGTTGTAGTTATCCTCAAACGTAAAATGAAAAATGTAATTATTTGATATTATGTGGAAATTATTTTTGCCAAAATCTGAAAAATCAAAGATTTATGAGAATTATTTATTTTGTTATTAACTTTGAATTTTATCGGAACTGGAAGTTGTGATTTAATTTTTATCTAATTTTATCAAAGTTTTTTAAACTTACTTTAAAATAATTGACGACAATAAAACCGAAAAATATTGGTTCAAATATTTGTCTTTTTCAAAAAAATATTGTTCTGAGTGTTTTGAAGAATAATCCAATTTAAATTTGTTTGAATGTATTCAATGAAAAGTATATGAAGTATTATTTGGCACAAACTAAGCCGTTTTGGTCGAAAAGATAAAAACACAGAATGTTTTCATTATTGGTTTTACATCTATTAGTCTTGAAAGTATTTATTGAAAATTCAAATCTCATTGTGAAAAAGCTTTTCTACATCTTTTTATTTTTGAATGATGAAGACACATCAATATTATGCACTGTAAATAAATATATGAAAAATTATGTTAAGAATATTTTAATTAATTTATGGTTCACAGATTGTATATTATTGATCTTTTTTTTAATTCAAAATTAAGATTTTATTACCTTTGGGAGAATCAAATATGGAAAAATGATATGAATATTGGAAGTGTGATATCTTTTTCGAAAATTTAGATTTATGGTAAAATTTGTTAATCTAGTTACGAGTCATAAAGAAATTAATTAGGTTTGTTGAGACAATTTTAGCAGTTTTATTCAATTGTGTTGATTCAAATTATAACGAAAGAAAATATCAGAAAGTTTAATTTAAATATTCAATAACAGTCATACATACATTTTTCAAAAACTCATTTAATTGTAAAGTCTCTATAACTCTACAAAGATTTTTATTTGAAATTTATTATTTTATAATATTTTTCTTGAGACTTTATTCACGAATTCAACTAATTAATTAACGATGGATATAAATGAGACATTCTAAATTTTACAAATATCAGAGATGAATCATCATTGTAAATAAAATACTAAAATACATATCGCATTCAAGTATGTGTGTAAAAGCATATTTGATACAATATTAAGAATTTTAGCTTTGTCGATGTTTTTGAAAACAGATACAAACGGAGAAAGATATTTTTAGAAATTTTTATAAGCGTTAGAGAGTTGGACAAAAGCATAATTTTAATTTATCCAAATGGTAAAATAACACAATACAAATACTTAAATCAATATTTGACATAAAATTTTCTTACTTCCCATTTGTGGTATTCTTCAAAAATTGGAATTATATTTTCTCGTTAGTAGAAATGGGAAAGTGTTGTGATTTCATTTGATCTTAACAACTGAAAAAGGAATGAAAGGAAAGGTAAAAAAATATTAAGAAGGTAAATTTCATATTCAAAATGAAAGATAATAAGTTAAAAATTTCCTTCGGCAAAAATCTCCATCAAAAATATTTATTTTTTATTGAAATTATCGATATATTTTGAACTATTTTGAATCAAGTTGATTTTTGCAAACGAAAATTTAGGCCATTTTTATCTTATATTGTAAAAAGTTGAATCTAAAAATTTTGATGTTGGAAAAAAATTGCAATTTCACAGACATTAAAAATAAACTAAATCTGTTTCAAATATCTTCTTTGGTATTATTTTGAAATTATATCGTTAAATACAAAAATAAAATTAAATATGAATTCTTCAAAAAATATTAACCCCGAATGGAGTAATCATTATGAGTTTAAGAATGAGAAATCAAATTTTCTGAAAATCTAAAAGATAACTAATCTTTAACTTCGTACTCATAGGCATAACAAAATGTGTTAAAAAGATCTCTTAATTCATGTTTGAATTCAGTTACTTTTTGCTAAATTATTTAAAGAGTCAAAATTTTAAAAAATCAATGATATTTTTTGATTCAAAAATTTAATTTAAAAAAATAAACCAAAAACTCTTTAAATAAACTTCTATATTATAGATTTCGATTAAAACACTGATATAAAATAGTTTTAGACATTTTAATTTTACAATAATAAATGTAGACGAATAAACATGGACCTTATAAGTATGATAGATCAAAAATAATACTGTTAAAGCTGTTTCGAACATCTAAAATCTTTATGTTTACTACAAATATTATAATCAAAATATTAGTGAAGAACCGCAGATTGACGTTTGTGTTTAAAAGAAAATTCAAAATCTGATATTCAATGAATTTTATCTTCTAATATTATTTTTCAAATCCAATTGCTCGATTTTAAATGATCGAAAACCGTTAATAAAGCATTTAACTTCACACATATTTTTCACCAAACAAATAATTTTTTGAGAAATGTAGTTTCATATCAGATTTAGCTTGGAATTACAAAAATTGTGTAAATTTTTCATTCAAAATGTTGACCAGATTAATTAAACTCAGCATTTACTATTTAAAAACTGAGTAATAAAATTTTAATCTAATTACAGACATTCTAATTTCTTTATAATATAAATATTCATAAAATTTAGAAAATTTAGGTATAAATAAAACAATATTTATCTAAATAATGGATTCTTCTTAAGAGAGTTTTCATACGATATTGCTGTCATAATTATATCATATACAAAAATTGCATAACATATTTCATGAAATTTTAAAAATACTCAAATATATACAAATAAAAATTTTGAATTTGATCTAAAATTTAAAAATTCGTAAGTTTCAGTTTTTCTGACACGATTATTTGTTGAGAAAAATAACCCAGACGTTAGCTTTCTTTTAAAATATTCTTTGTAAATGGGATAAAGGCATGATTTTGGGATAAAAAGAATTCAAATATCACTTAACTTATTTATGAATAAACTTAATTTCACATTTATTACATTAAAAGACTTTTCATGAAAGCAATGTTTTTCTACACATAAAGTCAAATACGTGGTGCATTTTTCAAAAATATTGATGGAAATAATTTTTCAGTTTTATCATTTACATTAACTTAATCAATTTTTTTATTTTAAACAAATTTAATTCAAGAAAACAAACAGGGAATAAATTTTTCGCCTACTGACAAATATCTCGCTTTAATGGTAGTTTGCAAAAATTATAAATATTTCATGATTAGTTAAATTATCTTTCTCTTAAGGTTTAAAATCCCTTTAATAATGATCCACGAAAATGAAATAATTTGATTTTTTTGTCATCTATTTTGACTATTGTTATCAAAAAAGAAGATGTATAAACATTATTTTTTATAAATTATATAATTTCGTTTCAAAGATTAGATTTACGGATCTTGTGTGAAAATTTAAACTTATATTATTGTTACAATGTATTTTAAAAAATTAAGATCTGCAATAAGATACTCATAAATAATATTGTTTTAAAATAGCAAACAGATACAAAATGACATAAAATATGAAATTATATAAAAAGTGAACAATAAAAATGGTAAAAAGATGATCTATGAAGAAAAACTCAAGATATTTGATTCCAACTCAGAAATGTTTGAGAAAGTTGCACTTTACTTTTTTGGACTTACAGTTTTGTTGAGTAAAACTTTGTGTTATTTTGACAGAAAAAAAGTATGATGTAGTTTCCTTTATTTCATTCAAATATCCGAAATATCTTTTAACTTAAAACAGTTCAATACGTTTAATCAAGAAGAACAGATTATTTTATATGCTGATATGCATGATTTATTTTATCATCAAACAAATTGCAGTAAATTTTTGATATTAAGTTAAAATTCATAAATTTTAGAATCGAAGTAAATCGTTACTGTGTTTATTTTGGCAAATTCATAATTAATCAAACATGATTTTGAATAAATCTGATTTAAACTATTATAATACTCGTTTCAATCCAATCAAAGCAGTTACATTTAAAATCAATTATAAATAAAAATGATTTTTGTGTATATCTATCTTCATATCAGTTTTATTTTATTAGAAATTGGAATTTGTTTAGTTTTTGTTGCGTAACTAGGATGCTATTATTTATATTATCACTTCCAATGATTGATAAAATTTAACCATATTCTTATGAGTTTTCTTATCTTATTTCATTTATCAGAAAAATAAATCTTTTTACAAAATTCGTTTTTAATGAAAAACTGTTTATATATTTTATATTTTGAAGTTAATCGTGCAAAAACGAACTCTTAACAGAAAATTCACAATGCAACTGAGCAATGATATAAATCTAATGTAAGCTGATTTATTATTTCAAGAATAATAAGTGATTGTTTTTTATTCAAAAATAATTGATTTTTATAACATTCTATTTCTTTTAAATCGACTTTCTAACTCTATTTTATTCATGTAAATTAAAAACTATTATCATATCTGTGATCTCAAATTTTATTTGTAATTTATAACAATAAATTTAGGTTTGAATTTAATCAATAAAAACATCTCATATCTTCAATTAATTTCAAATTAAATGTGAGAAATCATCAAATAAAGCTTTTATACATCAGGTAAAAACTTATTATTTAGAATTTCTATAACGTATCAATGTTTGATAAATATTTTTAAAATAAGATACATCTTAAACATTGATGTCCTACGAGTATCAATATATTCTATACGTCGAAAAATTAGGTTGCATATTTTGTTACATTATTGTCTAAAAGACAATTTAATGACAAACACATGTCAATTTAATTCAACGTACGCCGTTATCATTATAGATTTAATGAATTTATTTGCTCATTGAATTTTGTAAAAATTAATAGTTCCATTTCAAAACAGTTTAAATTTCAGCACAATTTTGATAAAAATAAATCCTATACAATTTTAGGGAATTAATATATCTTGTATGATATATTCTTGTGAAATGACTGATCTTATCAAAAAATGAATTCAAAGAAGTAAAGGCATTAGTCATAAATTTAACCATTTTTCTAAAAATGTTAAAGGGCCGTTAAACTCAATAAAGCAGAATTTTGATCATTTCCTTTTTTAAATAACAAATATATTTTATTTTAAAGTCTCATTTTATTGATCAGATGTTACATTTGAAGTACATCGATAAAACCATAGAAAGTTTCCAAAATATTATATTTTAGGTTGACCTTTATATTTAATACATCTATTTTTATTTTAATTTCACAAAAAATAACGTATATTTAATAACTCTAAAATTTAAGTGTTTCCGATCTTCATTTCATATAATTTAAAAAAAAATTAGATTTAAAAGATATTTTCGTGATTTAAAAAAAACCTCATTTTAATAAGTTAGAAACAATTAATATTATCCACAAATATTTAAATAAGCATTAAATGTAAATTAATTAAATATTTTCAGAAATAACTCATGAAGCATTCACTCTTTAAATAATGATATCAAGATAAATTAGACATACATTACAATATTAAAATGCAAAATCCTTAAACTTATAATATGCCAATGGATCAATTTACTTACGTTTAATTTAAAATAAATAAAAGCATAGAAAATTTAATTGAGAAAGTTAACGTCGTCAGACGAAGATAACACAAAATTTAAGAAATAATGTTTATCAAAATTATTTCAATTTCCTAACAACTTAGTGCAATTTCACCAATAATTTTTTTCAATAATGATGATCAAAATAGAAAATAGCTATTTTCACAAATTCACAATAATTATACTTTTTACACTGATAGGTACACAAAATTGTGTGTATTAAACGAGTGGATACATATTATTAATTGAGATACACATCTTGATATTTTAATATGTAAATCTTTGGTTTTTAACATCATTTGTTGTTTAAGAATTTGCAATCTGGTATGTATGGACTGCATTAAACGATAGGATTATCATCGTCATGATTTAAGAAATATTTTATTTTTTATAAATTCCAATTATTTTTAAAATTAATTCATCGATTTAAAAATCAAAATTTTCATATTTACAGATCTACATATTTATAAATTTTACCAACGATAATCATCGTTTAAATAAATATTTTAATGATGCAGAATTGTAACAAAGTTAATTTAAATTTCAAATTTTACATAGTGTGAAGTAAAAAATATATAATTTTATTTTTAATATTTTGAGTAGAAAAGGATAGCTCATTGAAACTAAATATTATGTCAAATAGCTATGAAATAAAGTATTTCATTTTATAACTTAGTTTTCTATATTTTAGCTATTTAAATGTTTCCTTGTATTTTTTATAAGAATAAAAGAACTTGAATACCGTTTTATAGGTTAAATAATTTGAATAAAAGATTAATATTACGACAGGAAAAGAAAAAAATTTATTTAAAAAAGAGACTTTATATAAAACATAAATTATGAGCTAGTTTTAAGATATACTCAAATTAGATTTAGTTAAATATCAGCGAGATGCAGTATTAACATCTAAAGTATCATTAATGAACTTTATTCAAATATAATTATCGTCCAATTTTGAGTATAAGAAGAAATATATAAAAAAAATTTATTTTTCAAATTATATTTTTTTGTAACATTCATAATCAAATTGAGCGAGTTTAATGTTAATAATTTAAATTTTGACCGACATAAATATCATTATAAATAACATTCATTTATGTAATGCTCTTAACGTTTTTTAGTTATTATAATATCATTTGAAATAGTTTCTCCCTGAAACAAATAATATTGGATTTATTCTAATAAAATATTTTTTGAACGAAATTTGTCAAAAAATATATCTTTGATAAATTTTATTCGAAAATATACGCTACTTTAACAATCTTGATGAACTATGTAATAAATGTAATTTTCTTTTAAATAAAAAAAACTAAAGTTCATTCATTAAAAAAATAAGTTTTATTTTACATTATAAATATAAAATCATAAAAAATCTTTCAAATTGTTTCAAAACATCGTTTTTTTCAAATGAAAAATCATTTTTTATGAACTAACAAAACTGATAATTTCATTTTTTTAAATATAAAAATATCAAAGGCAATTTTTTGTTGTCAATTAAGATGGGAGAATTCATTCACATAAATCAGGAAAACTATTTCGAAACTTTAAAAATTAAATTATTTGATTTCTTAAGGTATGAATAACAGTTAATATTCATAAAATAACACACAACCTGACCTTTTATTTTCTCAAGCAGCAATAAAACAAATTTTAAAGTTCCTGTGATTTTAATTTAAGCAGCCAGGGGAATAAATTTAATTAAAACTTACCATAATGTTCATTGATAACTATTTCAAGATACCAAGATATAAATATATACTTTTAACATATCTAAGTATTTATCATTTTATAAGGAAATTAATCAGTTTATGAGTTAAACTAATTTCATAAAAAACAAGTTTTATTTAAATATCAACATTATTTTATCGTAAATTTTTATCTAACAAAAGATTTTTACATTTTAGTTAACCTAGAATTATATATTTGACAATATTTTCTTTTAATTAGTTTATACGAAAATTATAACAAATGTCAATCGTGGTAATTATATAACTCTTTATCAAACAAAAATAGACGTAGAAATAAAAGGAAGATTATTAATTTAATTAAAATTATAATTAATAACAAAATGGAAAAATTCGAATAATGTTAAATGAGTGAATAGGGAATATGAACGAAAAGAATGACATTTGCTGATTATTATCATTCTATTTAATTTTTTTTGATAAAATTTTCATAATTACAAAAACAGATAAATTTTGATAAGATATCGAAAAATAATGTCTACGAAGATTATACATCATATTCTTAATTCAACACCGATTAATTGTACCAAGTATTAGACTTAACACATATTTGTCTTTCTTTGAAAAAATTCTAACTTAAATTTTTTCTTTAATAAAGAAATTAATGATAAAAGTATGATTTAGTTGTTTAAATTCGTGGTATTTTTGAGTGAAAAATATTGAATATCATTTAGCATTCTACAAATAGATCATCTAATTTTTCTGTAAAAATGTAGATCTGCAAATCTCTTAAATTGATTAAAATATACTGGAGAATTTTTGATCAAAATCTGACATGAGTCAATTTATATCATTCTTTAAACTATATATCCTATTAAATCATGTAATCTGTTTTATGATTCTTGTTTAATTGACGTTTCATCTCTGCATAAAACATTTTGAAGTTAAACATCAAACGTTCAAGTATTATATTGATTATTCATTTATATTTTTAAAATAAATGTTGAGTGTCGATCTAAAGCAAAAATATTCAACTATCTCTAAATTTCCTCTTCTATTATAATGGCATCCTTATCAGAGATAATCTATCTCAAATAGATGATAATATTTTCTGATAAAATTTACTTCTGAATATACATTGTTCCTCGATCTCTATTAATTATCATAATTTTTGTTATTTAAATCAAATTATAGTATGCTTAATTTGATATCCTGTCTTTTCTCATTTACTTGTTTATTAAACATTTGAATTATATGATTTGATTCAATATTTTTAATTCTTCAATTAATGTCTCTGGATTCCTTCCATATTTTTAAAAGTGATCATGTTTAATCCTTGATAATAGAACTTTGTACAGGAGAGTTCTTTTTGTTAAAAATTTTTATCTTATAAGTATAGATAACTATTTTTCTAAATAATTTCATATTATGATAGTTTATAAACAAGTAATGAACATAAAAGTTTGTTGAATTTTAAAATAATTAAATTTCTTTTTTATAGTTTCGAAGAACGAGTAATTTTTTTTTTCAAATATATTAATAGAAAATTTATTTTCGATTAATATTTTGGAAACGAAAGTTTTATAAATATAATAATTGATGAAAATGATAAATTAAATCTCCATAAGTTTGAATATAATTATGAATTATCACAATTGCTCTTAAAACTAAGATATTATTTGTCATACTTTTTACATTAAAAAATATCAAAATGTGAACACATCTTTTATACATACTTAAAAGCATATATTTGTGAAATTTAATGGATAGCTAAAATTGTAATATTAATAAGCACCGCATGTTCTAAATGATCCCAGATTTACTATTTTTGGAACTTGTGTTTAAAATTACGTATGATCTTGGGGAAGTTATATATGGATATCTTTCAATTAGTTCTAGATTTAATTTATGTTATTTAGAATTGCCTTGTCAATCATCTTTTGACGGTATACGCTCATGTCTTGTGATGTAATTTATGCTTCACTTTTACCACGTTTTTCATTGTACTTGAGGTCAAAATACCATCAATTTTATATTTAAAAATAAAAAAAATATTTCTTGGAGATTTGATCGAGATAAGTCGTCAAGATTATAAGTATTAGTTGTTATTTTGTTTATATGAACCACACAGTTAAGCTCAATTTCAGGTTAAACTATGTGATTTTTACTAAGTGATAAAAATAACAATTTTAAGATTGAACGGATATCGTTATTGCAATGAATTCAAGATAATAATCAATTATTTAAATGTGCCCATACGTTGTATAAAATATACCTCTCTCTCGTGTGTCATTAATTTTAAATAATTTAATATGTTCAATCTTTTGATGTATTTTTGCTCTTATTGAGGTTTTAGACAAAATTTTTACATATGATTATTATAGCTCTTTTGTCAGATTAATATTTTGACAAAAAATTTAATTAATAGGAATATAATAAGGAGTATATATCAGTTATATAATTTGAGATTAATTTTCATTATTTCCATGATGTAAACCCAAAAATAGTAAAATGAAAAATTGTGTGTCATTTTATATTTAATGTGAATATATTTTCCAATTGAAAAGATTTTTTAATATTTATATCTTCATAATCTTTTTTACATATCTGATTCTATTCATACAAAGGTATTTTTATTCATAATTAAAAATATTTTTTATTCAACTTTGAAATCCCTATTATTTAATCAGTATTTAAAAAATTGATCTTTATTACCTGCGAATGTAAAATTCAAGGCTGATTATCCATCACAGATAATAAAACAACGTGAACATATTATTTTATGTGATTTTAAGAGTTCATTTATTTTTAATATATTGACTTAAACAATTGAAAATATTTCAGATTTTGCTTGAAAATTTAAAGAATTTTTGAATGTATTAATATGAGTTCTGCTTCTCTGACTAATAAATTTCTGTAATATTAATAACCCCTGAATTAAACAGAAGATTGAAAATTAAAAAAATAATGTCAATCTTCTCAAAAAAATTGTTGAAGATTTTATAGTATTCATGATTTTTATATTTAAATTTATCAATAGCTATCATGTACGTAAAGCTATAAATGTCTCTTTCGTTTAAAATTATTTTGGAATTCTTTGAAGAATATTAAATCCATTGAATAGCTATTTTTGAATATATTGATGGATTGGTTTCATGAACTCCTAGAAACATAATCAACAAGCCTTTTTAAGAAAATTTGGAGGATATTTGTTGGTAGGACTTTAAACTATCTAAGATTAGACTATTTGAATTTTGATTTTTGATTTTTTTCAGAGATCTTAAGTTAATAAATAACTTTGTCAAAATAAATTTAAAAAGACCTTTCAGTTTACAAGCTCATAAAAGTAAAACATATTAGATTAAATCGACGTTTTGTTGCATGATCACTTTTTATGAAATCTAAAGTTGATAAGTACTTTAATGTTGGATATTTATGAAAATATATACAAAATTTTCATAAATTTTTTTCAATATGCAAAAATGATCTTGAATATTTGACCAAAGTACTTTTACTTTTTTAACGAAAGAATAGATTATTTTAAAAATTTGTTGGTTAATCAAAATGTGTTGAGTACCTAAATAAGTATAAGTAATCTTTCGAAAAGTTTTCTTATTTTCCCAAACTTTCGATTTTCATTTAAAAATATCTCTGGAATAATTCAAAGTGTTCTTATTTTGGATAATACTTCTATGAATTATTAACTTAATTTTATACCAGAATTAATTCATTTTCAAGAAACCTAGAAACTAGATGGAGCTGAGAACGATATATAATCATATAAAATTGATAAATAAATTTATTTTAACTTGAGTTAACATATTGTCAAGATATAAAGAGGAATGACCACCGATAGAATCATAAATTTTTATTTTAATATCATTAAAGTATTGAATTTTATCATCACTGAAAAAACACATTCGGTAAGAGAGAACAGTCAAATCTTTGGAATGTGGGTTAAAGTATGTATAGATGTGATAGATCAAGAAAAAAATTATTGAAAAAATTTGTCCTTAGTTTTAGTATATTTAAAAATGGGATTATTTTAGTCATCATGCCTTTCAGGTATAAACCCCCACATAAGATCTTCTGAGAAAAGATCATATTCAAATTAGTTTACATACCTGTTCACTTTGAATGGTTAATTAATTTATTTTCGAAATATTTCCTCTATTGGTTAACTGATGAGGGAAATATCATTGAACAATATGGTTACTTTATAACTATTCTATGAGGAACCATATTTTGAAATAAATTTTTGTTAAAAATAGGTTATAACTAAAATGCGTAAATTGATAAATTTTGAAAATATATTTGTTTGAAAGATGATTTAAGTGTATTATTACTATTTAATATTTGATACATGTAAATGAAGCGAAGCAGTTAAATTACCTTTATACAACAGACTGACGATGAAATGCTTTTCTACACATCTCAAATAAAAAGAAAGAATAAATTTTATCTTAATTTACAATTAATGATTTATACAAAACTAAAATCATTGATGATTAATGCATATGTACTACACTTTCAAATAAATCCATGAAATCAGTTTTAACGAGAATAAAGTAGGATTTCTATTGTATCTCAAGAATCATAAAGATAAAATATTTCATGTGTAACCTAAAGATAAATCATTGAACAACTTTATTCTTCTATGAATTCTAAAATCAAGAAGATCAACAAAAATATATTCTGTCAATTAAGTGTAATGCTAAGGATGGTTAAAATATAAAAATCGTTTTCGTGAATATTTGATATTTTTAGATGATGTAAGTTTTAAAGTGTTATTCTAGCCAATCTTGATAAAATAGAATCATAAATAACATAAATTATCTTGCATGTGCAACACAGCATATTTTTGAAACGAAGGGACTTTTTAAGTTTAATAGAATGCGGTGGTAGATCCAATGCTTTAATGCATATTTCTGAAAAATTATAAGCCAGGTTTTATTAAAATCAATTTTTACTTATTTATCAACGTATGAAGTAATATATTTAATAATTCACGATAAAGATCTCACCAAACGCATCGAAATTAAATTAAGGGTTAATTATGGATATAAAATAAGTATAAACCAGATTTAACGAAAAATTCTTTGCTGATGCAATTTACCTTAAGATTATGTATAAATTAAAAATAGCCTGAAACTGTGACCTTTAATTTTATTTCTTAACATGAAAATCAAAACATAAATGTCTCCATATCATTCATTGAATAATAATTTTATTACAAATAATCATTTTAATTCATGTTTGTTAAATTTCAACGAGTTTTATTTTAGTGAAAAGTGAGGTAATGTAGAATTCATATTATTTTATTTTTTTATAAAGTTGCCACCACATGAACCATCAAAGCAATGAGTTGTATTTTTAATAATATTTTTCATTTGCGATCACTAAATGTCAAAATTCGTACAAAAATTAATCTACGATGTCGATG